>MU972936.1:0-100925 GCA_038497805.1 Lipomyces mesembrius
CATGATTGCCAGACAATTGCTACCAGTTATGCGTATGCGGAGAGTTCGCGGTCGCGAGAGTTCGAGAAGCTGTGGAGTATTGACAAATTGTCAATTTTAACATAGCTGCTACTTGTCAGCGAGTAAGACAGCGGCCAATGCGGCTTCACGATGACCAGGGCCCGATAAGCGCATGCATCAATGTGGCGCGTTCTGTGAGATCTGCTTGCACTAGCTCTAGGGCTCCCGAGACTGCACTAGGAATTTTGAATACTGTGGCTGGGATAGCCCTAATCAGGCTTAGTACGGTGAAATTAAGCTGTGTGCACTAAAGTGTAAAGTTATAAATGAAATTTGAAGAAGCATTATGCGCTATTCCTCTTTGGGATTAGCTCACTGGCCGTACCATTTTGGTGGATTGTACCCCCGGTGTTCCTCTTTAACTTGCGGGTCGGGCAACCCGCCCTCGCAGCGGTCTTGACGATTACATTCTCGTTGGGCCCGATTATACTAATTTTCGAGCTTGGAGGAGAGATTGTCGGTTAATATTCTTGCCTGCAGTGAAGTGTGGCACAGATAAAGATGTGAGCAATGTTTTCAACGCTGCATGGCTTCACTCGCGAAGATATACTAATGCCAAAGTTGACATGTTTTCTGATTTGAAGTTTTCGGACACGTTGACTCTCTTCAACGGTCGAACATTGCCTGGTATTACCGATCAGCATTCTGTGAGGACCGGTATACTGTCAAGTCGATCACTCCGACAGCCAACGCCCGAGCAATAATCGGCGGCGCCTGACCGGCTGCTGCGATGTACTGGCTAAGGTACCCACGCATATAGATCTGAAGCTCATACACAAACAAACTGCCTGAATCTGTCAAACAGCGCCGTTCTGACAACGATGTGCAGCATGCTATCGAACATTTGTCGGCAATGTTTCACGATGTCCTGCTGGATATGCCAACGGCATATCTGATTGAAAATTCGCAGAAACACTTCTGCAAACGCAATTTCATCAACGCCTTGTCGGCATCCGTGCCGATTGCACTAGACGTAACGTCCCGGAACACAATCGTCTCTATGAATATGTTAAGCTTCGATAATATGTTCTAGCGCCATTGAGCTTACTTAGCTCTTTCGAAGATTTTTATCCAACGGTCACAACGTTGACAAGAGGCAGACGAACATGGTTTATCTTATACGTGGCATCTACATAAAAGTAGTTCACCGTACAGACTTGTTTTTGCAATATACTCAGAATGGCACAAAAGCATGACGAGAGTATTCTCAGCGGGGAGATCATGCCTTCCTTGCCTAATGTCTCTATGTATCTTGCACAAGATATTCCCTGCTCATCTTTGTGGTTAACCGTCTGCTCGGTGGTACACCTCTGGTCAAGATTTGTGTACTATACATGACATTCGCCATGTCTGCTAGCTACAGATGTGTTGCGGAAGAGTCTCTCACAAGTGCCACCATGGCCTGCTTGACCCCGTCATTTAAGGATCTGTTCTCTGCATATGCGATAGGATTAATATGTTCGCGTTGACGACCCGATTAACTCAGTGATTATCCACTGATCATCCAGCTGTTTCTTGAAGAGCATTTTTCAAGGACACTGAGAGAGAACGCTTCGCGCCTCTTGGATATGTGCTATTGCATTTGCTACTACCTCGGGAATGTTACGGTGTTGCGTACCTTACCTCTGGATTGCAAACAAGTAAAAATCTATCCTTCTTATCTGTTGCCGAACCATCTTTCACTGCGAAATAATTGGAAATACCATATTGCTCCATATAAATTTTAACTTCTGGCTTTGCAATTGCTTGTAAACCGCTGGCCTATGACTGACACGTTGACATTTGGATTCTTTAACTCTAAATTATTCTACGATGATATTCGTCTGTGCTGTCGAATACATCCTAGTTGTTATCACAAAGGCTCTTGACATTGCACCTGCCGTTCTCGCATATATGAACACTGGGCGAATGGCTGAGTACAATTCAAAAATTGTACGGACAGCATATTTGAGCTACTCCAAAAGAGGAATAGCAGATAAGGTTCCAATGTTTCTCCTATTTCTAAATGAATTATCGTGCTCAACTCGGAATCTGGACCAGACGCAGGCGATAATTACAATAAATCCCGGGGTAATATTGTGGCTTCGGGGAAATAAAAGTGAGACCCAACCGTTTTGCACGTGAGAGTCATGGAATTCAGAGGAGACAGAAGGCAAGACACACAACGATGAGCCCGTTGTGTCGATGTAATTGCCCGCGACACGAACCTGATGCGTCCGATCTGTGAGCAGCCACTAGTGCCGATTCCGAGTACTTGACAGAGTCCGGTGAAACCATAGAGAGATATTTAACTGCTCTGCCAATCAGCACACAATTTAAATCACATCTGCCTTGATTGTCGGTTCAGTTTCGCGCATTTACCGTAATCACGTGAGTCTCTCAGATCTGGGTAGTAAACTCCAATGATCATTGTGAATAATAAAAATCGTGATTATTTGTAATCACGTCTCCCCGTTTGTGTCAACCGGACATAAGGCGGTGAGACCGAGACGAGCGCTGGCGATGTGCGCAGATTCAAAAACGGCCTGAACAATAGTGACACTGTCATATACTTTTCCTGACGGTAATACGTCCGTACAGATGCTAATAAGTTATTTCAATTTATTTCGACACCTTATACTACTGCAAAGATGCCTCGATCCGCCTCTCTCGCATTCAGGAGTCTGTTTCGCAAAGTGCTGTCACTCCACTAAATTTCTTAATTCTGTTGGCTAACTGGCATTCTAGTCCTCCCATCAACCACACCAAACTGATAGTGACACATTCTACTCATTCGACGACCAAGATGACGATACTCTCACCAGTCGTGAACTCGAGGAAGCTCAATTGCGTATGCATCGGCGGGCAGGGATCCCTACTCAGTTCTATAGTGATAATCAGTCGGCGGCTTCAGTGGCGCTTGATGATTATGAATTCATGCTTATCAGTCCTGCGCAGTCTGAAAAATCACGCTGGCAAACATTGAGATCAATTAAAGGCTCATTTCGACGTAAGAGATCGTCTTCCAGACAAGAAATAAAAAATGATTCTTGCGAAGATAATAATGAATACTGGGATATTAGTAACTCATACGCCGACGTATCTAACGTCAACTGTGAAAATAGAAAGGTGTACAATGAGTCTGATGACATTGATTACAATCTACGCCTCAGTGCTGGCACCGCGAATTCGAGTCGTTGGGGAACACTAATGAGGAAAATGAGTATTCGGAAGAGACGCGATAAGCTTAAGTCGCTCGTTGTCGATTTCAATCCAGTGACTCAGGCTTCGCCTATGTATGCGAATGACTCTCGCTATTATACAGTGACTGTTCCGATATCTCCTTATACTGAAAGATCTGTACGTTCTGTGCGCTCGACTACCATCTCAGATAGGTATACAGATGCAAGCTCGTCGTTGTCTGTGAGATTCAAAACTCAATCATCACAGCCACGATTGGGAAAGCGATCCAACAGATTTGGCAAATGGGATACATCGCACTCGAGGTCATGGACTCTCGGCACTTTTCGCTACCTCGACGCTGATCCGTATAATAATCGGGTTAAACAATATTTAGATGCGTACAGGAATTTCTCGCGTCAGCAGAGGCATCCGCGGTATGAACAACTTCTTGATTCAGCCAGACTGATTAATGCTAGAGCGGCCGTATTTCAGTACTTTGGGATGGAGTGACTTTTTGCAAAGCTCACTTGACTGTTAGATTTTATGACAGGGCGATTATTATTCATATATATTTACCTACAGACCAAACCATTCCAAATTTCCCACGTATATAATTCAACCTTCGCTACCACCCGCTAATTTTGCTAACCTTCAACGGAAGTCCATCAGTAGGTCTAACAGTAATGAGGAATTGCCTATTGATAGGCTGGTTGTCAACTGACTCCTCAAACACATATCGTGCCACAAAGCTGGCCAAGATACATTTAAACTCAATTTCGGCGAATCGCTTTCCAATGCACGACCTACTTCCCTGTAAGAACGACATGTACGCGTACGCACTGTCAGCCTGGCGACCGTCCCATCGATCCGGATTAAATTCATGGGCATCCGCACCCCAGAGGTTCTTCGAATAATTCAAGGCCTTAAGAGATAAAATGACATCGGTGCCCTGGTAGATGGTTTCGCCGTCGATAACAACGTCCCGCAATGCTTGTCGAGTTGTGGTGATTAACGGAGGGTTACATCGTAATAATTCTCGCGCAACATTGTTGACGTATTTTAAAGATTCGATTTGCTCTGCTGTTTTGATTTCGTCGACACCGCCGGGAAATGCTGCACGGACTTCATCTCTCATTTTCTTTTGCACGTCCATGTGCTTCGCCAGTGTAAGTAACGCCCACGCAACCGCACCTGCAGTCGTCTCATGGCCGGCAAATAAAACTACTCATGTCTGTACGACTCGAAATTAAGTTATGAAACAACGAGACTTACAAGTCATCATTTGGTTCTCAACCTCTTCGGCGCTCCAGTCGCTATTCCCAAGAAGAATACTCAGAATATCTCTGTTCTGGCCATTATATATACCGTCCTTCCCACGTACGTTCCCAGTACTGTTGACTTCATCCTTTTTCCCCTTCAGGACATTCTTGCACGTCTTACTGAAGACATGACGAGCATGGCGGACCTCTTTATTATATGCCGTCGGTACATATTTCCACCCAGGCAAAAACGCAAACATATTAAATAAGAAGAACTTATCTCCTGCATTGGAAATCTTGTCATAGCTCGGACAAGCTCACTATTCTTGTCATCAATTGAGTTCAAATCGACTTCGAACGACGCCTCACCAATCGCATCGAGTGTCAACCGCGAGAAGTACGGAAACACTTTGAACACAGTCGGTCCTGTCTCGACGATCTTGTCGAACTGGTTCATGACCTTCTTCGTCTTGCTCATAAAGACCGGAACGAATTTCTTGACGTGCGCATACGAAAATTCGGGAGATAATAACTTGCGCTGGCGTTTGTGCTCCTCGCCTTCGGCGAATACGAGGCCATTGCCGATGACGATTGTGAAGGCCATTGAGAGTGCTGGTCGTGCAAAGTCGTACACGCGAGTTTGTAGGACCATGAGATGCGCTTCGGGAGATAGCTTCAATTGTTAAAATGGGACATAACTAAGAGGAGAAGCTGATATACCAAGGTAATAGTGTCTGAACCAAATAGACCATTGAATCGAGTAAAATGCCGGTTTGGATATTTCTCCATCATCGCGAGTGAATGTTCGTAATAATGTCGGTCATAGTCAACGTAGTTTCCCCAAAACCAATGCGCGTTCGGCGGCGATGGGAGTTTTCGATAAGGCGAGACATAGCGCGGATAGGCAAATATTCGATAGCACAAATAAGCCGATAGGACGAGGAAAACATAAAGGGGAAGCCACAGAAGGAGGCTTGCTGCTGATAGCGGCCGACCAGTTATGTAGTTCAATAGGACATCGAGAGATGCTCCTAATATTATCAGCTTTCTGATATCCATCCGGGTAGTTTTATTTTGCCAAGAATGGTTCTCTGAGTTCGTCTTGTTGTCTAATCGAGATATCTTAATATTAGATATTGGATGTTGACCTTTCATATATAATTCCGTGTAGCATTGATCTAATCCGAATAGGCTAGGGTGTAGTCGTTTAAAGTATAACTCGGTTGCGTACTAATATTAAAGCGGCATTTTTCAACCAAAACGGCTTTCATTTCTCGATTATTAGTAGTGTGAAGCTGTAGAGACCTAATGGAAGCAGTCAATTTGAGCGAATAATTTGAGCAAATAACAAATATTTGCCGAATATATTCGCTCAATTATTCGCTCCGTGGATGGTCAGCGAATATTCGGAACAGCCCTAATAATTGCAGTCCAAATATAATCCAATTCGAAATATGCGAATAGCCCATGCGCAAGCTCTTAATGTTATTAGGCACTTCGCTCGAGGGAATATCGCTACTCGTGTTCGTATTCTAATACCAGTGGTTGGTTAGATATTTCTCGTAATCAGAGCCGGGTGAGGAACCTTGTCTTCGTGAAACAGTTAATCAATACAGAGAATGGGTCTCATTATTTGGCATACAGTAAAGAGTACTGAGGAAAATGATTTTATTGTCGTTCTGCTTTATTATGGTGACTGACGGATACACCCGTAATAAATGCATTTACCGGACAAATTGGTGCGGCGCTCAGTTTGACCAGACGCGTCGAAGGACCCTGAAACCCTAATCACACACATCAACAAACACGTTGCAGGGGAAACCACACGACGACAAACAAACGCTGGCCAGTACCACGAAAGCTCGGTCTGGCATTCAGAATCACCACACCCAGCAGCAACTCCGGAGTTGCGATCTACCGCAGCCGTATTTTTTACGATAAAATTCGTGCTTGTGATGTCGGTTTCTCCGGTGCTTTCTCGACGACCCCCGTCGCAGTGCTCCGGAAATATTATTTGTAGCCCGTCGGAAGCGGGCTCAGCAGTGAACCGAATACGATCGCAGAGCGTGGCGCTCAAAGACAATCTCGCAGGACAATCTAGCTTGACATCTAGCTCATCTGCCGTGACGGATATATCAAAAGATAAATTATATTTGTCAAAAGGGCCGCATCTCGCGTCCAGCAGCTTCGCATCTCGTCTTGTGAGCAGCACACTCAATTGTCAGACAGCGCACACGACCACCATGATCGCATCCATGGTTCATCAGCATGCGAACGACGAAGTGCCTACTTTAGCAACAACGACATGGAATGGCATGGTGCCAGAAGCGATTGAACGCGTTGGCCCTTCAAGCGCCGTGTCCACGAACAATCGCTCTGCAAATCACCTACGTCATGCCTCCACCACTGCTATCATCAACACAGGAATTATCGAGCAATCGCGAACTTGCAATGCATTCTCTTCGACCTCTTCGGCTTCGATGACAATTTCGGCCTCTGGAAATGCGCCCTCAGTAACTCTCCACGATCTCACGGGATTGTCCCAACAAACGGAGCGGGCCCGAGAGAAGTCTCGAGAACCGCGGGAACGAGTGGCATCTTTACGTGAACGCGAGCGGATTGGTACTCGAACACATGACGCTCATCAGGACAGAGAGCGAGTTCAACAACAGGTTGCGACTACCCAGAATGACACGTCCGAACAACGCGATTCCGACAATATCAGGAACTGGCAGCGACAGTGGAAGCGAGTTCTGGCTACGAGTGTGTTTTACTTTGATGGATTAGAAGACATTGGCAAGGATAAGACAAGGAAACAGTTACTCAACTATGGAGCCGTAAGTTCTACTACAAATTGTGCAACCCATTGAACTGCTCATTGATGCATGCGTATAGAAAATTGAGACTTTCTTTCACGGAGGGGTTACTAATGTCGTCACAAATCGACCGATACAAGCCAACTACGCGGCGACGGACATTATCTACCAAGCTAAGCAGCGAAACATGAAGATATGGACACATGAAAGTATGTTATTTGCCTCTAATTTCTAAGGCAGCCTGTGTTAATGCGTCATCAGAATTTGTGAGATTTATGTCTCACCTACAAGAAAACCCCAATGCATCAGTATCAAATGTCACAAACTCCCATACCAGTGCCACATTGAGCAGAGGCCACGTTGTTGCTAGCGACACAAGCAATAACCTCTGTCGCATGCTCCGTGAAGAAAAGCTTACTGGACCTGCGGATAGCGATCCCCGCGCACGACGAGAGGATATCCATTACTTCAAGGGCCCGTATGTTTACATACGAGATGCGACTCAGATTTACCGTCCTATTATGGTGCGTGAATATACTCGCGTATCTGAACCCCAACTTGGTGACTGGCCACAGTTTCGAGTGACCGGACCGGGTAAGTGCCCATTTGTGCTCGACATACAATATCACCAAAATAGAGACGTTAAGGAAGTAAAACCACGACGTGCCGCCTCAAAACTAAAGCGCACAGCTACCGTCGAAGCCGAGCCGAATACTTCCAAAGGAGCAGTCAAGTCAAGAAAGTTACCCGAGGACGAGAGAGAGAGTCATGATCATATCGCCAATTTCTTACAAGTACATGAAGATTCTCAAGAGCAAATCGACGAGCATATCACGGAGGATCTGCGACAGCAAGCAGCAGCTTTCAAGGAACCACATTCACGCAAAAAGAGCGCTCTCACAAATGTCCGTATGACTTCAGCGCGAGCTAACAGTGGCAGCAAAACAGCTGCAGATCTCAAAGCACGCAGGCAGGCACTAAGCGCTACAGGACGGAGTTACCATGTGCGAATGTCGGCAGCTTTGGGCCATGAACTTGTCGCGACAGGTATCAACATGTCCAACGCGACGTCGAACATCAGATCTATGACACAATCTGGAGGCGCTGCGAACGGACTTGCGAGACAAATGTCACAGGTGCAGTCGAAGGAAGTGAACAGTCTGAAGAGAAAAGTCTTCGAACGTAACCGAAGACCATTACCAATCCCTCAGATTGCTGTTAAAAAGGAAGCCGTGGCCGTCAAAGAAGTTCGACCAGGATATTGTGAGAATTGTAAAGATAAATACGATGACTATGAAGAGGTTAGTAGTTCACTCCTCGCAGTGCGGCTCACCTTGTTTAGTTGCTAACAAACGAACTAGCATATCAACTCGCGCAAGCATCGGAAATTTGCCTCTAACGATGAAAATTTTGCCGATATCGATGACTTACTGACACAACTGATCCAGCCAAAGCGTGGACTTCAAGTGCCATATGTAGAATGAGTTTTACGTCTATAAGGCTCCGCGCAATATTTGCTATTCATGTGCATTGATTTAACGTCATGTTGTTAGGGCGCTGTACAGAGTTTGTAATATGTACAGTTAGTGGCATTTACATCTGCATTGTTGAGATAATGATAGGTATATTTAGACTGTCATGGCTGTTACGTGATTCAATGGGAGTCAATGTAGCCTTTTGCTTACCATTTGTAGTTGCCAGGTATACTATGCATTTTGCTGGTACACATGACACAATGTAGTGCGGCTAGGCAATCTCCAGGCTCAACATACATCGGTGGGCGCGGGCGCCCACCGCCATAGTGGACTGTAACAACGCCGATCCATTAATTCTGCGTGGGACCCAATTCGCTTCTGCGATGTTCGGCATTAGCACTCTTGTGCGGATCGCCCGTCTTGAGGTGTGACGCGCCATTAAACAGGATTGGTTTGCCATATATGTTACGCCGTTTGACAGCTATGTAACATAGAGTGCGAGCTAGGCTAGATCTGGATAACGACACATAACTTCAACGTCTGCTCTCCACTTGCTGCCACAAACGTAAACCAACGCAGCGCTCCAGCCTCGCTGTATATATACGTCACCGCCTCCTTCGCATCGTCATCATCATTCCGTCATCGTGCTCCTGCGACTTTTGTCCCCTGTGCGTTTTCGTCCCTAGTCTGTCCGCGCTTTCTGGACCCTTCCCGCGCCGCATCCGCCAGTGTCTTTGTGTCTAGCGGATAACACCTAGCTCGATTGGTCATAACTGTCGGGAAGTAGTTCTGGTCGGTAATTGTGGTCGTGTAAGCCGAGATATAGTGACAGTCGTAACCTGATCCTTGCTTCGTCGGCCCAAGGTAGTTGGTAAGTAGTACTAGTGACTGCGGCACCATTGCACGTGCATAGAATAGTACTAATACCTTTTTCTCAGTTGTGTGTTCGGAGTATGACAGTAGGATCTCCGCAATCAAACAGCGCAGCATCCCCGTCAGAAACTGGCATCATCAATAGCCAGACTTCGCAGAATTCGTCGTTAGCGGAAAGTACGTACAGTAACGGTAATACATCCGCCAAATCCAAGCTGGATCTAGAACCGAATCCATTTGAGCAGTCGTTTGCTTCGAAGGAGGGTACGCCCAACTCGTCGCAAAAGGCTCTGCTTCCGCCTGTTGCGTCGCTCGCATCGCCGTCGTCTCTGCTTGGGTCCTCATCCAACACCGGCTTCAATTGGGGAATTAATAGTCTGAGATCAGGGCCCCTTTCTCCTGCTATGCTACAAGGTCCCGCACAATCTGCAGCTCTTGCATTTGTTGACAGTCACTTAAGGAGTGGATTAACCCCAAACGAGTCGGGCATTAGGACGGGTCTTACGCCTGGTGGCAGCGGGTCAATTTTTCCGGCGCCTAGTCCAACAACAGCGGCAATATTTGGACTTGTTCCTCCTACACCATCAGGACTCCAGCCATCATCGTTCCCGCAAACTCCACAGCCAATTGAGCCACCAGCTTCACAGGCGGCCACCAGCATGTCATTGACCACTTCCCTTCCGACTACGTCAAGTACAGCTGTTCCGGCGACCTCCGCGCCGGCAAATCATCCCAGCTCACCTGTTTTCCAACCTCAAATTATATCACAGAGCGCCATGGCCGCCCAAGCACAATCTGGTCAGAGTAAGATGGAGCCTTATGCCGATTCGGCAAGTGCGGCGGCAAATGGTCTCTATTTGTTAAGCCAGGCGCAGCAGCAGCAGCAGCAGCAGCAGGCTGAGGCGTCCAAGACGCCAGACGAGAATAAGGCCGGTAATGACGGTAAGCTGGACAAGAAAAAGACGTCTGGTGGCCGCAAGAATTCTCGCAAAGCCGATGAAGGCGTGACTACTAGCAGCAAACGTCAGAAACCTAATGTTACGCAAGTACTGGCCCGATCTGAGAGCGAGTCAATGTCTCCGCCTAAGAAGGAAGATGAGGAGGAAGAGACAGCTGATACAAGAAAGATGACTGATGAGGAGAAACGAAAAAATTTCTTGGAGCGCAATCGTGTGGCTGCATTGAAGTGTCGTCAGCGGAAAAAGCAATGGCTTTCCAACTTGCAAGCTAAAGTTGAGTATTACGGAAACGAGAACGATGCATTGAATGCGCAAGTTACTGCACTCAGAGAGCAAGTTGTCAATCTCAAGGCCTTGCTGCTCACACATAAGGACTGCTCAGCTTCGCGGGCGCTACCGCCGGGTCAAGACCCTATTAATATCGCGCTTGGCCAAGACTTTGTTGCCGGTATAGGTCTGCCTCAGCAGCCTGGAATCGCCGGTTTGCCTCCGATGGCCGGAATGGCGAACGCTAACTTAGCTGGTAGATTTGCGTGAGCTGATTTCAGGATTGTGGAATAGGTTCCTGAACATGTTCATTTTTGTTTATTTTGTTTGGATGTTTCAAAAATGGCGCATGCGGAACTGATTGTTCGTTTGTTCAGCGTTAGGCTAAGTATGTGCTCGTTGGTGGGGCCATGATTTGTTATGACTATCATTTGTACTGTTGTCGGAATTTTATTATACTTTACTAATATTGCTATATTTATGTTACAATGCTTATTATTTACTATTGGCGTTCTGATATGTGTTCGTGCGGTTGAACTTTTGATACTGGAACTTCGTGTGATGTGTCGCAAAATATGGACCAGAATAATCGATATTTATAAAATCGAGTATATTTGAATGGTTCGCAGTATTTGTATTTTAATGATTTGTTCCTAGGATGGGGTACGATAAGAATTTGAGAATCTTAGGACTGAGAAGTATATGGTAATGCACAAGTATATCATTTCAATGCTGCAACATGTTGTTAATTGTAGATCACTCGAATCATAATAATCGTTATATGCAACCGCAAAGTCCAAGTAAACTCCAAAATATAAATCTATAACTCCGGACGCCAAAAATGCTTCTTCAAAGTCCAGCTCCCAAAACACATAATCATCCAAATTAGCCGGAACACACACGAGGCGATGAGAATCACACCTCCCAACCCCTAGCGGTATCGACAAATTCCAATGACGGCTCGCTGACCTTATCCGGCAACTCGATACTTCTCAAAAGTAGCGTAAACATACGCATCATGTCTTTGAATTTTTCCTCCGTGATAGGACGCCCTGAATACCTGGCCTCTTCGTAGGAATCGACAAATCGATCTCCCAGCCCTTCGTCGAAGTTGACGTATCGCCTTAAATATAATGCGTATTCCTTCAAGGACATGCATGATTTTCGACGCAGTACCGGTTGTAAACTCGACGCTTTTATTTCCAGCAATTTGGCGCTTTCGATCAGGACTTCGAGGTACGGCACTTGCGGGAAATCGAACTCCGAATGCGGGGGCGGCAAACCAGGGTGCGAAACATTATCTGACGGCTGAAGAGATTCTTGGATCATTCGGCACCGGATTAATTCCGCTTCGATGGTATTTGCACATCTTTTCGGAAAGTCGTGCTCACCAGGGACGTATCGTTTGGGAATATCTGATAATGCCACTCGCACGTTGTAGAGTCTGTTTAGATAGAGGATCAGTGTAGCGACACCGACTGCGAAATAAATTGCTGCGATGATAATAATGTTGTATCTTTGCCCGTTTCGGAGTGCCTGCGAGATCATATCGGCTGGAGTGACAATGACGAAACCGCACGTGAAGAAAATGAGGAGGAATAAACTACATCGGTAGAGAAACCGGGCCCACCGGTCAGACAACAGACTTTGATGCGACGACATATTCAGACAGCGTCAGTAGCGCCTTAAAGACTGCAGGATTGTGCTATATCGCTTTGAGATGGCAATGCATCTAATTACTTGAATACTGCGTTGGCTTGACAACTCTGGATGGAACAAACTCACGAATCTGGCGGGAGCTGAGATTAAAGCGCGCCTCCAAACTTTAATCGGGCTGCACCCTAACCCAAATTTGCGTTTTCGGGTGCTTGGGCCGGGTAATACAAATAATAGCTAGGGTGTAACCCTACGAGAGCAGTCACGTCAAATTGCGGCACTTGGCTGAGGTCAATCTCCCAAACGTTATAAGGTCTCGTGGGAAACTAGTTCTGCTTTTGATTCAGTGTTGACTAAAACGATCAGAAAGAAGGTACGATTGTTTGATTGATATGTGAGAAGTCGGTACTAATAATCATTAGCATTGTCTCGCACATTTGCCGACTAGTCGTTTGTTGTCATGCAGATTTTCGTCAAGACCCTTACGGGCAAGAGTAGGTCGCATTAGAGTCGTCGGTTTGAATGGATTCATGTGCTAATATACGATATAGCTATCACCCTCGAGGTGGAGTCGTCCGATACCATTGACAATGTCAAGTCCAAAATCCAGGACAAGGAGGGAATTCCCCCAGACCAGCAGCGTTTGATTTTTGCTGGCAAGCAACTCGAGGATGGTACGGTAGTTGTTAGTAAGACGAGTTAAGAAGAATGCTAATGAAGTTAGGCCGCACTCTTTCGGACTATAACATTCAGAAGGAGAGCACTCTTCACCTGGTCTTACGTCTCCGTGGTGGCGCTAAGAAGCGCAAGAAAAAAGTGTACACTACTCCCAAGAAGATCAAGCACAAGCACAAGAAGACAAAGTTGGCGGTCCTGAAGTACTATAAGATCAACTCCGACGGCACCGTTGAGCGCACTCGTCGTGAGTGCCCGACCGAGACTTGCGGTGCTGGTGTCTTCATGGCGAAGATGAAGGATCGTCACTACTGTGGCAAGTGCCATCTCACCTACCTTCAGGCTTAGGTTTATGTGACATTGATTGCGTGTACTGATGAGTATGGCGTTCATATGATGTCTGGCATGGATCTTGTTGTATATGTAAAATGAGTGAATTTAATAAATGGCGTATGATCGTATTTATGGCTTGCTTTGCCTTATGTTAGGTAGCGACAAGATTCCTCAGACAACCGGGTGACTAAGTATTACTTGGATCACTCCAATAATTTATATCATCACGTATTTAAGCTTATGGTTATAAGGGATGTTATGTATAGAAGTACTACACGGTCTGCTATTTGTGAGATCAGGTAAACCGCATCCGATTCTGGGCGGTTTCTGTGCTTGCGCCTCCGCGTGCGGCGCAGTATCTGTTAACTTTGCTATCGTGGGCCGAGTCTGCGCATAAAGTAGTCGAATTATGCTCTGAAATGCGGTATTATTTGTACCCAGAACAGTAACTCCAATGCCAGCCAAAGTCATTGTGAGATCTCGATATTGCTTCAGCAGCAGTGTACCCCTTTTCTCCTGGTATCGCCCATATATGCGAACACCAAAGCAGAAATGGTGTCGGTACTTCGTTTCCGGCGCTATAGAACGCTCATATTGTTCAGTTGTATCATCCTGTTAGGAATCTACCAGTTGAACAAGTCCAACCAAGGTAACGCCGTCCCGGCCAAGTTTATGAAGCCCAGCATGCCTGATCGGCCACCGACTGCTGCTGTGGGCAGTGCCTCCAAACTGTTATCCACCAGCAATCCCGGCATTACTGAGAACAGTCCGCCAGAGAAGCTGGTCAAGGATATCAATGAGGATTTAGGATTGGCTGAAGACACTGCATATCGAGTGGAGTATCCTCCTGTCGACGAGAACACCGTCGACGATGAGACTGCGAGCACCCAAGAGCCTGAGGACAGAGTCATCATCCAGTCAAAGCCGTTGACTGTGAGCACCTACGAAGGCACATACAGTCCTGACGATCATCGCGTGGACAGCAACAGCATCACGACCCCAGCTATGCCGTTTGTGGAGAACATCTTCAAGAAATCGCGCATAACAAAGTACCCAATCCCCCGACTGATCCCGTTGCCTGACGACCCTCCAATCGGTTTTCCCAAGATCCAGGGCGTGTTTGCCTCCGAAACGCCAGAACAGCGCAAGGTTCGAGAGGAGAGGTTGAATGCTGTTCGTGAGGCGTTCATTCACTCGTGGAACGGTTACAAGACTCATGCGTGGGGACACGACGAGATCAGGCCGGTCACAAATGGTTATGCTGATCCCTTTGGTGGCTGGGGTGCTTCAATTGTCGATGCCCTCGATTCGTTGCAGATTATGGGTTTGTCGTCGGAGCTTGAGGTTGCAAAGAAGTTTGTTGCCTCTATCGACTTCACCAGGAGTAATATACATAATATTCCTGTCTTTGAGACTGTCATCCGCTATCTAGGGGGCCTTATCAGCGCCTACGATCTTTCCAATGGCCGTGAACATGTATTTTTGAGTAAGGCGGTTGAGTTGGCTGATCTGCTCTTTGGTGCATTCGACACGCCGAACGGCATGCCTGTCTTGTTCTACGATCCCCAATTGGCTCATCGCGATCTCAAGCTACGTGCTGGAAAGCATATGGTCCTTGCTCAATTTGCCTCGTTATCGCTTGAATTCACTCGTCTCGCTCAGCTGACGGAGAATCAGACATACTACAGCGTCATTCAGCGTGTTATGGACCATGCCGAAGCATCACTGTCGTCCTCGCCGATTCCCGGACTCTGGCCACTTCGCATGGACATCTCTGGCTGCTCAACGGAAGAAGATGAGAACGGTCAATCTGTAAGCGGGCAGCGCAGTTCAACCCCACCCCTTCGAATTCCAAAGGATGGGTCGTCGGACTCCATCAGGCCGTCGCAGCAGTTACAGAATAAGATCAATGATGCGGCAGCCGAAGCGACTGTTGATGAAGAGGCTACACCTTCTGGACAGAAGCTTGTGAAGAGACAGCTCAATTTAGAAGAAAACAAGGACGGTCAGGTGCGCTCGACGACTTTAAACGAAGTAGGCCCGCCTGATTCGAATGTTGTGATTCCACCTGCTAAGCCCGACCCGAAATGTGTCAATCTCAAGGGCCTTACTGAGAGCAGTATGTTGGATATTGTGGTAACTAAAGATTAGACAACTACTTACACAAGTTAGTTCGCGATCATACGACCAGAAAGTTCTCTGCCGGTGCCTTGGGTGACTCGGCATACGAGTACTTAGTCAAGCAGCACCTCTTACTTGGCGGCACCGTCGGCCAATACAAGACCCTCTACGAAACCACTTCGGCGTCCATCAAGAGTAACCTCCTTTACCGTCCCATGGTCAAAGGCGATCCAGATATTTTGTTTGCCGGGAACGTGGTCATTGGTCCCCATGGTGAAATCACAAAAGATTACGAAATGACGCATTTATCCTGTTTCTTGGGCGGCATGTACGCGCTCGGTAGCCGTGCATTGGAGCTACAGGATGATATCAAGATTGGGGCGAAGCTGGCTGATGGTTGTTATTGGGCGTATAATGCGACGAGGACGGGTATCATGCCGGAGAACTTCCATGTTGAGCACTGTTCTAGTAATACTTGTCATTGGGTCGATCCCAGAGAGAGACAGACGCAAACAGATAGCCAGCTCAGGAACAGAAGTCTGAAGAAGAGACAGGAAAGTAACGTCGTGATTCCTGAAGGTTAGTAACTGATACTTAGTTTCTCTGCACTATCTTAATTGCAGATCATAGGGTTCCAAATCATTCCTGAGAAAGAGTCGCCTATTGCAGAGAGTCACGTCGACAGTGTCTCGTCGGGAGAGACTGTTGATCAGGAGTTTCTTCCTGCTCCAGAATCTCTTGCTCAAAAAGAAGCCGTCTCGGCATTTTCCGATTCTCCGCAGTCAAACGACCAATTTACTCAGACCGAAGTGCAGGCACCTATCGGAGCAGTCCCGAATGAAGAGCCCGTATCTGAGAAACAGACGACTGCGTATCCTGCCTCTGGAGTGACTCATTCAGGGCCAGGGATGATTCTAGAGCATTCTGTAGGAATTCGAACTGAGGAAGTCGAAGCTAAGACCGATGCTCCTGTTCAAGTTGCGATAAGACCGCCTGCAGATACTTCTTCTCACGAAAACAATGGTGCTCATGCAATCCAAGGCGAGTCTGTTATTGTTGCCGACGGTCAGAGGTCTGCTACTGCTGAACAGACTTCCGAGCAGGCCACAGAGCAACTATCGCAGCAGACGCCTAAGGAATTGCGACGGTCTGCGGCTAATATAGTCTCACGCGATCCACAGTCTGAGCCATTAGCCGATTTGCCTAAAAAAGACCAAATGAAAGATGCCATCGAATCTACTTCTCGGCGAACCGAGTCGACGGCTCAGACGCCGGGGACTTTGAACGCGCCTCAAACTTACCAGGCACAGAGCGAGACCGCAGCTCAGGACGATTTGGTTGAGGTCGATGTCCCACAGCGCGGACCTGTCGATATTCCAGATGCAGGTTATAAGCGTTCTCAGCTGGACTCTGAAGCTCCCGCTAGGGCAGCAGAGTCTAGAACTACCAATGAAGGAATGGAACGAGCTGCACACGATAGGAACAATGGCGCTCCGGAACAATCTGCAATGAAGTCACGGGACCAAGCCGTTGCCGGTGCTGAAGTGGGAACCGTATCTCCTAGCGATTACGAGGGCGCGGGTCTTAAGGACGAGGCGGACGGACGTAGAGCCTCCTCTTCAGGCGCTCAAGCTAAACCAGCTGAGGGGCTAGTTGAGGACGACACAGATCGATGGGAGGTCGGTGGATGGTATGATCAGCCTCGATCCTTTCTTTCTCAAGACGGGCGATACCTGCTACGTCCCGAAGGTCTTGAAAGTATATTTATTTTGTACCGAGTCACTGGCGATAGGGAATGGCAAGATAAAGGATGGCAGATGTTCAGTGCTATAAATAAATACTGCCGGACGGCAACTGCATTTTCGGCGATTGCGGACGTCACGGATAATATGCACAATCGATATATGGATGAGATGGAAAGTTTCTGGATGGCGGAAACTTTGAAGTATGCCTACCTACTCTTCGCGGATCCTAGTCTGATTTCACTGTAAGCTCTTTTGTATTCAGGATATGGGTTTAAGTGCAGGATGCTGATATCGGAATAGGGACGACTACGTGTTCAACACGGAAGCGCATCCTTTCCTGCGACCATCACCGGTTACGAATGCTCCAGAGTAGTTTGACGTTCGTTATATAAACACTGGTATTATTATTCATGGTATTGATTCACTGTCTTGGTTTGTATTAATTGGTCATCTGCAGCATGAAGCTAGGTTTCCTGTGTTTTATTAGGTTTTATTAGGTTGTTTTATAATGGGATTCCTTTGCGGTATATAAGTGACAGTTGAGAGATCAGTAATAGCATCATTGTATCTTGTATCAGACATAAACATGTACATAGTAGTAAGCGATAGATTCATTGGCGGACGTCTAATTAAATGAAATGACGAAACTATACAATGTATGGAGAGATACAGAACTCGACATCTCCTTAGTTGACTCATGTACATGCTGTAAGCAACATATATAAATATATATTTACATTTTCACTCCGCAGGTTCTTGCTTCAATGACGATCGCCCGGCCTTCAATAGCTCGTCACATAATAAGAGATTCGAAGCGATTGACGTCGCAGAAGCAACAGCGTTTCGTAGAACTCTGAATGAATCATATACGCCTTCAATAGTCGGATCCATGGGCTCACCAGAGGATAAGTTGATGCCAACCACGTGACCATCGGCAAACTCATCCTGACAAGCAGACAGAGTATCCAATATGTCAAATCCGCCGTTGGTCGCCAACGTCTTGGGGATAACTAGTAACGCGTCGGCGTAGGCTTGAACGCCGGCCTTTAATTTTCCCTTCACCTCCTTGTGTAGAAAATCACCGCTGAGATAGCTAGCACAAGCGATTTCGAATGCACCTGCACCTGGAACGACACATTTGTCAGTCATTGCGTTGACTACACTTCTGAGACCATCTCTGACGGCATCTTGAATCTGATTCATACTGTGGGCGTTTGGTCCCTTAATGAGAATCGTGACACTCTTGGGATTCTTCACTTCCTCAATGAATGTATACTTCTCCTCACCCAAAGTGTGCTCGTAAACCAGACCCGCAAATCCAAGCACCTCAGGTGATAGGTCGTCGACACTGTTTTGCGCAGTCCCGCCGCAAGAAAATTGCAATCTTTCCATGTTGCGTCGTTTAGCTCTTCGAAGGGCAAAGATACCATTTCGGGCAAGAACATCAAGAGACAGGGGGTCGATACCCTTCTGGTTGACAATGACAAATCCTTTGGATTTGTCAAGCCCGCAAACTTCATTCTTGAGTTCGACAATCTTGTGCAGCTTTTGGTCCACAAATTTTCGCTCACTCTCCACGAGCTTCTCGCGCTGTTCGGCATTGCTGTAGAAGAAACCCGAATTGACTTCACTCTTCTCGTATTCAAGTGAAACATTCAAAGTCAAAACGTACGCGTTTTCCACTCGTTTGGGCATATCGGGATGCCGAGCTCCGTGATCCAACACCAAGCCCCTGACCAATGCAGTCTCAACAGCTGATTGGTGCTGCATCTTCATAATTTCAATCATATGAAGATCCACTCGCTCGGGAGGATTATGAATTACTAACACAGCATCAGTGACAATAGGAGTTATTGCCTCCGCCAAATTGTGGTTTAGTTTGGTAGTCAATGACGTACGAGAAATGGCAAGAAGAAGCTCTCTATCCATCTCTTTCTCGATTTTGAACGAGTCGAGAAACTATATTTGATAACGTTAATGATGCTAATCATTTTATCGGATTGTCTCGAAATCGGGAGTACCTTAAGAGCCTCCTTTCTCGCTAACTCAAACCCTTCAGTCAGTAGTCTAGGATGAAGGCCATCAGCTATATAACGCTCAGCTTGCTTTAGGAGCTCGCCGACAAGTAAGCAAACTGTGGTGGTGCCGTCTCCTGTGATCTCATCCTGGGCAGTAGCAGCCCGAGCTATCACGGAGTCAGTCTCCAATGACCGGCATTCTCATAAACTTGAACTTACCAATCATGACTGCCGTAGGATTCGTAATTTGCTGTAATGACAATTAATACATAGCGTTTCACAATTTCTAACCGATTTGAATCCGTACCATCTCTGACAACAGCACTTTTCCATCCTTAGTCAGCTTGATATTGCCCGATCCATCAACTAGCCTAAACCACATTACTTGAGTTCATATTGCACAGTTTACCAGGAAAAGACTTACATCTTAATGGTACCCTTGGGGCCCAAATTGCTTGACAGAACATTCTGAAGGCCATGCGCTGCATTAATGTTCACTGACAGCGCCTGATTCCTTCTTAGAGATTCTGCCTTAGGATTTAGGAGTTGCACGGCTGACATTATCTTTCACAAAATATAAAAGTAGAAGATGATAAACACTTCAGCAATCGTAGACAAAGGAGAAACCAAAATGTGACCACAAGGCTTATAGAAGACTTAATCCAATATTGCAGTTGGACGCGAGAAACGCGTTTTCGATTTTTCGGTGTGTGTATAGAAAGTGTGAATTTTATTTCGTCTCAGCGGAACGGCGGTTTTGCGGATAGTGTCACCCGAAAATGTTTGCGGCTCACCTCAGTCAATGGGAAATTTTCTTCCCTGATTAACAGCTCACTATTTCTTGACCGAAGTTCAGAAAGTATATTTTGAACCACCAAGAGAGATGTCTAGTGGCGTTCAATACCTGTTGTTTGAGGAGCCAACTGGCTATGCTCTGTTTGAAGTCACCCTTCAGCCCGAGACTATAGGCTCGCGCTTGAAGGAAGTACAGGAAGCCGCGACTGATCTGGCGAAGTTTGGCAAGTTTGTCAAACTTGTCAGTTTTGCGCCTTTCAAGTAAGCATAATCTGCTAAGAGAGATTCTATATTTCTTGGGTTTATCCTAGTGCTAACTTCGGCGAAGGGGTGCGGCACATGCACTGGAGAATGCAAACGACGTTGCAGAAGGTAAGTTCATATGTTCAGTACAACTCAGCGGCAGCTGACGGAGATCAGGAACCGTGAACGAGCACCTCAAGAACCTTCTAGAGTTGAACTTACCTAAGCGATCTAAGAAAAAGAAGGTGCGGCAATATTTCTGTCTAAGTAGGCGAGTGTCACACAACCTGATACGTAATATAGATTGTCCTTGGCGTGTCGGATCTTAAATTGGCTAGCGGAATCAAGGAGTCTATGAAAGGAATCGAATGTGATACGTCAGAAGTCGTTCAGGATCTTTTGCGCGGAATCCGACTTCACGGAACAAAACTTCTGAAGCAGCTTCAGGAGGGTGATATCGAGAGAGCTCAGCTTGGTTTGGGTCACGCATACTCGAGGTCAAAAGTCCAGTTTAGTGTGCAAAAGAATGACAACCACATCATTCAGGCTATTGCGCTTTTGGATCAGCTGGATAAAGATGTTAACACATTCTCTATGAGAGTTAGGTACGATGATCAGTTGCATGTTTAGTGTCTGCGGCTGACTCGAAGCAGAGAATGGTATTCGTGGCATTTCCCGGAGCTGTTCAAGATTGTCAGTGATAACTACTCATATTCCAAGTTGATCCTGTTTATCAAAGACAAAATTTCCCTCAATGAAGGTTCGCTGCATGATCTAGCTGCTCTGGTCAACGACGATGCGGGAATTGCTCAGAGCATAATCGACGCCGCTCGCGTGAGTATGGGCCAAGATATTTCAGAACAAGACATGAGCAATGTTGTCACATTCGCTCAAAAAGCCGTCAATCTTGCCGACTATCGCAAACAGCTTTATGGATATCTCGTTGAGAAGATGAACACTATCGCGCCCAACCTTTCAGAATTGATTGGTGAAGTTGTTGGCGCGAGATTAATTTCGCATGCCGGTAGCTTGACTAATCTATCCAAGTATCCTGCTTCTACTGTTCAGATTTTGGGTGCTGAGAAAGCCTTGTTCAGAGCACTGAAGACCAAGGGCAATACTCCCAAGTATGGTTTGATTTACCACTCATCATATATAGGCAAAGCTGCCCAGAAGAACAAGGGTCGGATATCACGATTTTTGGCCAACAAGTGCTCTATCGCTAGCAGAATTGACAGTTTCACCGATACTCCCACGACTAAGTTCGGCGAAGTGCTAAAGAAGCAGGTTGAAGAGAGATTAAATTTTTACGAGACGGGTGCGCCACCCACGAAGAACTCTGATGCCATGAAGGCTGCCATTGGGGCGACGCAGGAGTTGATGGACGAGAATTAAGACAAAGTTGGGTTTGCTTTTCTGTAATATAGATTCCATGCGTGTTTCAGATTACGGGAGTGTAGGTTCTTGGTGATTTCGTTGAATACAAAGTTCATGTTGATACATATACAAGAGCAGATCCCTTTAGACATACATGGCCGTTGACCGGACATGGAAACGACGTAGTAGAAATAAATCAATCTTCCACTCTTCAGTGCTTTGTATAATCTTCGGCAGAAGCTGAACTAATTCCTCTGAGACTTCTTCTTCAACAAACTCATGATCCGGAACTCCCTCGGCATTCGTTACTAATGCGATGGCCTTGGAATGAAATATCTCCGCCTAGGGATAAGTGTTAGTATCGTCGCGTAACATATATACAGCAAACCATAGCCCACATATGACATTATCGCAGCGGAGATCCCAGTTATGAAATGAGGTGGCTGTAACACTAGATCATCTGAAATATCCAGTTTTAATTCCGATGTGGCCAGGACTCGGACAGGCCTGTCTGGATCAACGAAAAGAGGAACAAGTACGACAGTTACGTGTGGGCGTAAGTCTTCAAAAAGAGCTTGCGCTAATGGATAGCACAGGTTGGGAGGAATCTGGAGCAGCTTGATCCAGTGAAAGTCATGTCTCTTCAAATACATAATAGGAACTGTCTGATCGAATGACGACGACAATACAGCGATCGACCCACATTGTGTTGAGTCTCCTAGAGCCAATAGAGTCGCTTCCAACGATGGAGACGCGATGACTAGTTGTTTGACTGAATCGCTTATTAGTACATTTATTTGAATACTTGATCCTGGATCTTGTCTGGGAGGGTTTCGTGGCTTGAATTCATCGTCTTCGTCTTCTGATTCGAAATGCTGGTCTTCATCTGATGAAGAATCGTCGTGAAGTTCGTGTCGAGGTGCCGGAACGCCTAGCCATGGTTTGAACTGCGATCTCATTAGGAGATATTATTCCACAGATACACATCGAAACACGGCCCTTACAAGCATTTCTGGATCACCTATCCAATGTGGTTCGCTAAATTGACAATGAGTGTGTAGAGATGAAAAGAAATATTTGTGCGATTGGGACTTCACGGGGACCACAGCGGCCTTGAGCTAAGCACGACACCCCTGAACGCGAGTTCACCAAGAAGGCACGTACTACTACCCACACTATCATCGCAAGTTCGCGTTTCGCAGCCTGTGACCACGGAATGCCTCCATCACGGAAAAAGAGACGGCGATCATCATCTCCACTACCGATCAGTGCCCCGCGTACGACACGATCTCGAGCAACTTCCAAGCACGCAACCAAATCAGCTCGCGGCCAAGGTGATTTTGATTTCGAGTTTCCCGACGAAGACGATGACGACAGACAGACAGTTGTAGTAATCGACGGCGATGAGACAGACCTGTCTGCCAAGAAGTGGAAACCATTGACGTCACAAGGATTAGAGAACACGAATGGGTGTGTTGTGAGAAAGACAGCATCTGCGCATGCCATTCTTACTAGTCCGACATCGTCCAAAACGCGACAGACAACATTGTCATTCTCAAAGACTACAAACTGGAATTCAGCTGCATCCGCTCAGCAAGCTAGGAAATCGAAATCTGCGCAATCGGTCAAGAAATCAGTACAGTCGGCGTCAAATTGTCAGTCAGTCGGACGAATGAAGACCGACGCTGGAAATGCTTACGCGACATCAATTGACGATGGACTGTCCGAATATGACCCAATTGAAGATGACGATTCCGGGACTGAGTCAACGGAAATAGTTTCCCGTACAGCATCGCGACTGAATAGCGCTTTCAGCAATGAGCCCACGTCCGCTCATATGGATAGTCAACGACGTCCGACATTTAGAACTTCTGCAAGACCACGGTCTGCGGTTCAAGGTACTCTCATGTTGTCTTCGTTTCCGCAAGAAGGACCTTTAGTAGTTGCACATATGGTTCCGAAGCGGACATCTCCCCCTCCTATACATTGCCACATGAACGAGTTATGGGTAGAGAAATACTCGCCAACAGATTACACATCATTAGCATTGCATAAGCGCAAATATGAAGATGTACGAGAGTGGCTTAGTGATGTATTCGCAGGCCGATTGAAGCAGGTAGTTCCAATCCTCTTTGTTGACATAATGACACTCACGTTGCTTTAGCGGGCACTTGTATTAGCCGGACCGGCGGGCACTTCAAAGACTGCAACATTGAATGCTCTTTCACATGAGATGAATTTCGACATAATAGAATGGACCAATCCTTCCACACCCGTGGCATCCGAACCGGGCGAAGGATTTGTGACATTCTCGAGCATGTTCTCTGATTTCTTGAGCAAAGCCCAGCAGTTTGGGTCCACTGCATCTACAACAACACATAACGAGTATCCAGATGAAGAAGTTTTCGACCTCAGATCCTCTGCTCTTGGAACTAGACGCAATCGTATTATTCTACTGGAAGATTTTCCAAGCATTCTTGCATCTTCTCACGCAATTCGCAAATATTTTCTTCATTCTATAGAGGCATACGTATGTTCCGATATACTGTCTTCGCCGCCGATGGTTTTTGTGATTTCTGAAATCGAGGCTAGGGACGATCTGAATGTGGGGTCTGCTGATTCAACTTTTTCCGCACACCATATTCTCGGTAGGGATTTGATGGCACATCCTCGTATGGCACGGATACAGTTTAATCCCGTCAATAAGACGCTAATGAGCCGTGTTCTTCGTGATATTGCTACTAAAGAAGGCCTCATTTCTACCAAGAAATCTTCTTCAAAGACTACTATATCGGCAGAAACATATAGAATTATCGCAGAATTGGCCCAGTTAGGTGATGTACGTTCCGGTATCAACGCACTTCAATGGTGGGCAACTACAGGTGGTGCGTACATGCCAATAGGGCGCGAAACATATTTGGCTTATTTTCAAGCAGTGGGGAAAGTGCTGTACAACAAGCCTGACAGTGTGGGCGACATATCAGTCGAAGATGCAGTGTTGCAAGCTATTCCGATAAATTCACTTGTTCCGACCTTGTTTGAGAACTATCCGGGATCGTGCGCGGATACGGAGGAACTAGTGTCTTGTTCTGCGGCATTGTCAGATTCTGATGTACTACTTTCGTCGCAATTCTCTCCCAAGTCCGGTCGTTACAATGCGTCCGAAGGAACTGGAGAAGGAATGCTACTTGACTGTGGGATATCAGGTGCACATGTTGCCATCCGAGGATTAATGTGCGGATTGCGTCGACCAGTTACCCGTCAAAACGTGTCCATTAATGATTTTGCGAGACATGACCGCAAACCAAGCTCGTCTTTCACGTCACGCAAGGGAGTTTCCGCGCATTCCATGTCCAAGCCACTTGGCTACCAATTGTTTAAGCGGCAACAAGAGGTCCTGACGGACGTAGCTCGGTACTACGCGTTCACTAAACTTGGAGTCAGCGGCGACATAAGTGGCGGGGCGATGAGCATGTCGGAGACCGCGGTTGTGTATATGCGATGCACAGCATTCTGGGAGGCGTTAATCAAGAAAGATGATCAGCTGCGCAGAATAGGCGGCCGGTACAATGGGTTTACTTTGAATGTCGATGACGACGACGTCGAAACATCGAGTAAGAGCAAGTCAGACCAATTTAACCCAATAAATGATGCATTGCTTAATGGTAGCATTTCGAGTTTGATGCTTTCAGACGACGATATCGAGGAAAGCTTTTCGGATTAGTTATGAGTTTCAGTATTTTAGGGAATGCGCTGGTGCGCTGTATTTTGGGTTTCGTATTCAGGTTTGCGTCATCAAAAGCTTGCGTGTAAATATACTATATTATTCCATTCCAATAAATTTCAGATATAGGTATCGCATGAGATAAAATAAGATTCATAATTGCGCAGACGACACGTACGGTAATAAAATTATTTTGATCGTAATCATATTTCCAACCAGAAGGGCGCATTGCTACAAAGCATCTATCAATACAACATAATAATACAAATTCAAAAAAGAGCAATAAAACATAATATGCGCGCCAGATTATACATTACAAATAATTGTGCTTAAACAAAAATAGGAAGAACCACAAACTCGAAATGCCGTTGCACTTTCAAGCCAGTTCAAACTGTTTGAAGATTCTTGAAGTAGTTCGGATCTTCTGCCAGTATCTCCTTCACAATATCAAGACCGCCTTGGAGCTCGCCGTTGACGTATAGTTGTGGGAACGTAGGCCAGTCGCTGAATTGCTTGAGACCCTGCCGAACTGTGTCGTCCTTAAGAATGTCGAAGAAGCCAAACCTGTTGAAACAGTTAGATTTCCATTACTTTTGAAATGCTTGAAGCAAATCGAATTCGAGATTGACTCACCGAACTTGGTTCTCACGAAGAATGCCGACTAACTGCCTACTGAATCCACATTGCGGTGCGGCAGGACTTCCCTTCATAAACAACATAACAGGCGCCGCACTGACAAGCTTAGCCAATCTCGCATTCAAATCCTCTTCTGCGGTCGTCTCCTCCTTTGCATCGTTTTCAACACTTGCGGTGGGCGCTACGACGGGCTGCTGCCCAGATAATTCCTGGATCGCGGCTGACAGTTCTTTGGGATCAGCGCCTGATAGTTCTCTGACGACTTTTCCGCTTTTGACGAGGACGAAGAAAGGAACTGCGGATACGTCGAACATCTCCGAGATTTCGGGGTGCGCTTCGGCATCTACAGACAGGAAGGTGACGTTGTTGTACTGTGTGGCCAGATAACTGAACACAGCGTTCATCTGTGTACAAGGAGCAGCCCTAGTCGTAACGCGTTAAATCTTGCGACTACTCGCGTTGATATCATTAAAACATACCACGGTGTATGGAATGAAAGGGTGATTGGCGTGGTAGACGGAAGGGAGGTGGTGAGCTCATTGAAATGAGACTCGCTCGTGATTTCCACAACGGTCATTTCGGTGTTCGGTGTTCGGTGTTCGGTGTTCGGTGTTCGGTGTTCGGTGTTCGGTGTTCGGTGTTCGGTGCGCGGTTCACGATGTGATGCAATACTCGTATACTGTTTATCACGGACTGTTGTCGCCTCTCAGTATGTCTGGCGTATTCAATGCTGTGCAGATGAATATTAAGAGGTGGCTATACTGGGACAATATGTCTGGTGGAATTTTTGCCCTCGGCGTGAACGGCTGCGACAATGACGACATCATCAGATAAAGTTCTTACCTAAGCATTAACATGCGGAGCTCATTAATATACACTCTAAATTTCCAATGCTACGAAACTAGCTTAATTGCGATATTGCTATCGCACAACAGTTAACGACGTTCTTATTCATATAGATTATAGAAAGGTACTCAATCTCATAACATCATCGAAGTTTAAGGACCCGTCGTCAAGATATTACTGACCGAATGATACGGGATGTGATGCACTGAACCAAACAATTGAACAAAACAAGGACTGATGACTTGACAATAGCGAATCCGAAAATAGGAATACGTGTCCACTAGTTAAACAATGAATGCGCATGACGACCAAAGCCAATCTTAGGGTGCGCAATTGCGATCTTGTCAAATACAATCCATGTCCACTAATATAATAAATACATGCATACTTTAAAGACCCGAATATTATCCAAAAATCCAGAAACACAGCGCTACTCCGAAAATTTATATATAATGGATAAACCAAGTGTGAAGCAACAAATAATAATCAGCAAAGCTTGAATTCAAACAAACCTGTTGAGCCAATCGAAATCAAATGCAACTTTTACGACCGGAACACTGACCCGTTCAACTTGGTCCGCACATGACCCATGACCTTCCCTTTAAATAGTCATTCTGCGCGTATTTCGTTTCCTACGTCCAGAGTCAACACAACGTCGAAATGGATCTTAAAACATGGCTCGCCATTCGTCCCTGTGCAACTCTCGGACTCAGTAACGGGTAGATGTGAAAGGTCGGTTGTCAAGACGGTGTGAAAGGTCGGTTGTCAAGACGGTTTTGATGGCTGGGTCGGTAATGAACTCGGGGCACCGATATTCGTCACAAGCGTATAGCGTATCTTCAAAAATTCGCGGAGCATCGACTAGTACTTGTCTGAAAGACTCAACTCTAGCTTGCTCTCCAACCACCAAGCGTTGGCCTTTCTCAAGAAATCTCTTTCGCGTGTTCTTGCATCGATAGCCACCGTCCGGAGCCTTTATTCTATATTCTTCAGGATGAACACCAGGCTGGAATCTCTGTAAGGTCATCATCAGATAGTGCTTTCGGCAAACACGAGACGTCAGTACTCTCTCGTAGATACCAGTGACGACGGCGCCTCTGACAATGGCGGATACCGAATCCATAGGACGGAGAATTCTTCTGCTATATGCAGGCGGCACCTGGTTCTTGAGAGTTTCAAAGAGATATGTTGAAGCGCCATAGCCACCAACAACCAAAATCCTGTAGTCGCTTGTGCTGAGCTTCAACGGCAGCGATCTGGTCTCGTACTAACAACCACAGCTTTCACAGTAGGCTCAAACGCTGCTAGGACATGTGCCGGCTAAAAATATCATTTACCCTTCCACGACTTGAGCCTGAGGACAATTAATGTCCAATCCAATCTCTATACCTATTTCTCGGCCGTGGCCGTTCGTTCTTAAACCTGGCCTTATTCGCTGGCTGAAATCCTCACGACAACGACGCATGATCTTCTCCTCCTTCGCTGCACTCAGAAGTCCGAGCTCATTCATCACCTGTACTCTTGCTCTGACTAGTTTCATGAAATTTGCGTCGATGGTTCTAGAGCCACAAGCAGCACCAGTACCTGAAGTGCACTCATGAACAGTAAATGGATTCTCGTCTTCGACTTCGTATGCGATTAGATCAACCGTACCACCACCGCAATCCACAACTAAGAATGAATTGTTCGACTTAAAATCAAAAACTCCACGCTTCGCACAACTTCTGGCTCGGTAATAAGCGACAGCCGCGGATCATTGATGCTATCAACAAAACCGGCTTGAACAGCAGCCTGGCGAGTCGCGCTTTGCCCGCGTCGTCCCAAATAGCTGCCACAGTCAAGAAATACTTTATGCTCTGCTGGCACAGTCAAGAAATACTTTATGCTTCGAGAAGAAATCTATCACCTAGCGCTTTCTGTAACTCATACGCATTGCATTCAAATAAGCAATAGGTAATCTGCTGCCACATCTACAGCTGTCTTCCCGGGCGGAAGCGGTAGATTGCGTATCAGGTCGTTATAGCGATTGTAGTTCCGTTGCAGCAAAAGTTTGAAGTACTCAACCTAACCACTATATGTCAGTCTATCAAACACAAACGTGCGAAGTATGAAGGTACGAACCCTTATAATCCCTGGGATAGGAAATCCCGTAGGCGACAATGCTTTCTCTGTATTGGCAACCCAGCCAACATTTCACCAGAACGGTCGTAGTATAGACCGTCGGGATTTTAAACAGCGACATATTTCCGAGACCAGCCCACTCGGAAAGAACAACTTCCTTTGCATCGGCACCGGAAGCCCACGAATCTTCCGTCTAAGTCAGCATACTACTAAGTCAACGCCGAATCATCAATGTCCATACATACATGCAACACACTATTTGTAGTTACAAAGTCAATTCCGACTATGAGTGAGGGCTTGACAACACTATTTCCTGGAACCTCGACAGGCTGAACTGGAATCTGAGTCACTGGTGGCGATTTGAGTAATCGTTATTTTGCATGTATGTTCGGCGGAACACTAGCTGTAGGTGAAGGACCCAGGGAATGGACACTGTTAGTGCTAAGAAGAGAGCTTCGTTGCGGCTGAAGGTTTGGAGGCGGAACAGGCCGATGGTTCGCCGCTGGATCTTTGGTTTCTTGAACTTGCTGAAGAGTGGCATGAATGCAGAACTGACGAGCAAAAGGAGTCAAAAGTGTATTGGCCGATGGAATGTGACTTATATATACATGCGAACGGGCGTCCTGGACGGATCGAATGACCGAAGACAAATTGCAGGTGAAACACACACAGCTATTATATATCATCTAGAAGCGATGACATTCACTCAGGCACAGCCAAATGCACTGTTCGTTCCTGTACGTATGGCAGATCACGTGCATATCCTTGGTGAGTATTTATGACATTTATTTGCGCCAATTTTCACTATGAGAATAATGTACTTGTCTTAAAATCTGACAGACAGATGGTAATGTCTGCGAGCCAAACGAAAAAGGCTGACGATTATGGATGCCGGATGCCTCACAAGTTTTTTTTTGCGCTTGCTTGCGACCAAACATAATTGCATCAAAAATACCAAGATAAATTAATAACGCCGACAGCCCGTCTACCAATGCTACCTAAAAGATAATAATAAAAGTTAACGCCTCTACCTTCACCATCTCAGCCTCATCCAAAGAAGAGTAGCGACCTCGTTGCGTAGCGATGTAATATCCATGCACATTTCGCTCATGCTAGTCCTATTCCCCGCGTCCGCATGCCAGTGTGTCGTGCAGACACCCGCACCTTCAAATATCTCTTTGCCTGATCCGGCCCAGAATCTACATTCATACTGAGGGACACCATGTTTCGGAGTATGGTGCCTGTCCCTTTCGAGCTTGCGCTGGAATCCAATAATATGCCAAGGACAAGTAAGCTAATGGCACTTGAACTCTCGCTGGATATAGTTCTGCACCACGTGGCGACAGTAGACCTATATATCAGTAATGCTGAATTTTCGCGGACAATGGCTGCATGTAAACTGGGTCTTTGTATACACGCGTCGCCTGCGCCCATTGCGATCTATGCCTTGATTCTGCGTTGGCCGGTCGTCATCGACGCGCCTTGCCTGGTTCTGTCAGCTCGGACTGACGAGGAATGTGACGGCACTGTGGATGTAGGGAAATATGGAGTAGTTGGGATGATCGTGACCGGATGCGAGACCTGAGCCGCAGTTAACGGGTGCACTGCAGTGCCTGGAAGAGAAGATTGCATCTGATTTCTAAACGTCATAGGCATTAACGAAGATTGCGGGTCGATTTGAGTAGGGGACAAAGGCTGATTCGGGATTATGAGTGGATAGTCCATCATTCCAAGCTGCATTTGCGGCGACGCTAGCACCTGATGAACCAAAGCAGGCTGTCCCGGAGACACAAGCACCGGAGTTGGAGAAAAGTACATCGGTTGAGCGAGCATGTACATTGAATGTGAGCGACGTAGCTGACTCGTAGTCGTTGGCGGTTCGAGCTGAAGGGATAAATCTTGCTCATAGTCTGAGTAGCTCATACATGTTGTCTGGCCAAACTCATCGTCAGAAACTTCAGAATAGTATCTCGCGGTATAAAATTATTAAAGCTGTATCATCCGCATTTAAGCAGTCTTGCAAAGTAGATATCTTCCCCATTTATGAATCAAGTCCTAGCCGAACTTTTTGTCACAGCCCGTGCTGCGTTACTTTCTAGATAAAAAAAGCGTGGACCGAAGCCACACATGGCGCAGATTGCGAATTGAAGTAGACAATTGGTACGCACCCAATTATTTCAGAGAAACCTTCATGAATAGCTGATGGTTTCTTGTGAGATCGCTGCTTCGTCTGGGATTTCATATGCAACAGTACCCATTGTGTGACGTCCAAGTCCGACGTCAAACTATCGATCGTCGCCGTGCAACTTAGGCTGGTCGCCATGGACTCGATATAATAAGCGTGATTGCCCAGGTCGGTAGCTATTACCTGAATGAAAGTTTCGTGATAGCCAGTTTTAGCGAAAGTTTGAGTTGGCACAGCATCCCTTGTTCCAACGCCAGCTTTTGCTGCGATTCGCACGTGCACTGTGTGCCTGGTCAATAGAGTCGGCGTGGATTAAACTACGATACTAGCTTGACACGAGAATTTGATTCCGCTTAAATTTGACGGGTACAGGCGGGGTGTCGGGCCAGATACCTTGAGATTCGGTCATTCTTGCCATAATAGCAAAAGCCCTAGTCCAATGAGTCTAATACATCCGGCACATATATCCTGCAGTAACACGGAAATCGCTAATCTCTTTGAGCAGAGCCCTCAAGCCTCCATTGTCGCATTTGTAATTGCGATATTATTCGTTACCGTCAAGCAGGATTTGCCAGAAGTCCGGTGGATGACTCTACCTCTTCTTACTCGAGACATATCTTAAGATATATGGACGGACATGTAGCGGCGTCCTCAGCATTAAAATTAGCCTCCCTAAATGCACAGAGATGCCTTTACTACTGTTCATACAGCATAATAATATTATCACTGCGCAGTGTATAGTAAACGTGCGAATGGTCGAGATTACTGAGAAGCAGCTCGACATTGATACAGATATCGTAATTGAGAATGAAATCCAGAGATTCACAATAAATACAATCAAAAATATCAAATTAAACGTTATGCACAAAGGTATCTAACAATATAGATGCTTGCCTGACATATATCATCAAACGATGAAAACACCAATACTCCAACTATTACGAATTAACAGAACAATCAAGACATTCACAGGACCTCTAAAGTGCAAACCCAATGACCATATACACCGTTTAATACTCCCTCCATGCATTCTCAGGGGCCTCACCAGCTTGTTGAATTGAGACGCCAATCTCCTCCGACCAGCCACCACCGTACCAAATTCGCCCGCAGCGGCACTCATTGCCACGTTCATCGCCCACAACCCATCTAATATCCCTACCTCTATCGTTTTCTAGCCAGTTATTGACCTCGTCTAATTTAGCCAACCAATGCTGCATGCTACTTGCTAAGGGCTTGACAAATCTAGCAACCGTGACATGAGCTGATGGAACCTGATATCTGCTCTCTACAGGCACGCCTGCCTTCTGTACAATGTTGTTCAAATCTCGTCGATAATGATGGTACGTGTACCAATTGCCACTGTCCCCTATCGGTGAATCCTCGGGCAAGAAACTTAGAGCGAGCGCACTTTGATCGAAACTCAACATCGGCTTGACCAACACAGGCGCTGGACGTGGTGCTAGTAACGTCGTCAAATATGGTTCTAATCGTTGCAATTCCAGCTCGACCGCGTCATCGTCCGCTGAGTGCAGAATTTCCAAAGCAGTCATATGTAAGTTCTCAGACGGCATAAGCCAGATATCGGGTTCCACACTGCGAAGCATGCTCTGAACCTCCTGTACTAGTTGCACGACCTGTTTAGTCGGACGACACCATACGGTGACGCAATTGCGCGGATCAAACTCCGGTGGCTGATTGTCGAGGACGAGTCCCTTGAGAATCGGGTCCGGCGTCACTTCTCCGCTTGCATCGAGCAATGATCTTCGGTCCCGGTTTCGTGTGCGACGGTGCATGTCGTACGCTTTGACCATAGCAGTAGGACAATTATAGGTCTGGATGAAAGCTTCATAGGCATTTGTGGACAGTGACGCGCTGACCGAAAGCGAAAGGTTCAGGATAGGAAGCTGTGGCACAGACGACAATGTAGTCGCTGGCTGCTTTGAAACTGTCATTGTCGACATCGTGGATGGCGATGTTTAATAAGAAACCCAGGAGGAACGGTACGCGCTGATGAAGACGGAGACGCGTGTTAACTACGCAGCACTGATGACGCTTGAGCTATCTGGCTGACGCGCCGAATATATAACTAAAAGATATTAGAGTAAGCCCATTCAATAGCAAGACCTGTAATACCAGCTAATTTAATCGCTAGACGTCAAAGGCAACTTGAGATGTGCCCCTGTCGATACGACCACTGCAGGCGAGAGAAGAGAACGAGCTCAGCAAATCGATAATTGAACGAATACGAATAACAAATGCTATATATTTTCGTAATGATAACGTCGATCGCGTAGGACGACTGGTCGCCTGATATGACTGGGGGGAAGAAGTGCTCGACGGGGAGAAGGAACCAGGGCCAAGCAGAGTTGTGGGAAGGTGCTGCACACAGATCGGATGCAGCATATCTGTGTTGCATTTACACCTTACCCGTTTGGGTTGGCTCAGTGCTTGGCGCCCATCGCGTTGTTCAATGGTCCAACCAACTTTTATGACCCTGACCCTGACCGCCGCCCATGAGCCCGGTTGTTGCAATTATGCGGTAAGCTTCTGCTATTTTATAGCAAATCTAGTGACCAAAATGCGGATATCAGCTTTAGCGGACCAGAATATGTAATCTAGACGACGAACACATTTGGTAGCCAACGGCATTTCTACAATGAAGACGCGCTTGGGCTTTTTTAAGTGCTATTAAAGCGGCTAATTTGATCCAGACTAGCTTTCAATTTTTTAATTTACTGACGTCATGTTGACATGGCGTTGTAGATGGCATCAACTCAGCGTGATAGGGTTAGCAATCGGAGAAATGAACCTTAAACCTTGGACTTTCTCTTCTATCATACAATAATCTTCACCCACCACAGGCGCATACCCTAAACCTCCATCTGCTTCTGTTTCTACCTCTGTTATACGTACCATGCAGGAGAACTCATGGTGGTAAATCGTACAGGGCGAATGTATTGACAGATATTCACAACGAATCTAAACGTCTTGTAGTCGATCCAACGCGCTGCACCTTCATGACTACTATTGGGGCAAGTCACCACAGTCACGCCCTGAGTGAGACTATTGTATGGCAATGATGGGTACATGCAATAACAAACTGTGATACTATTTTTTTTTTCCTGATAATGGTGATAACCGACATTCCTCTGGTCCTCTCGGATGCCTGCTACCGATTTTAGTTTAGAAAAGGCAGCGTTCCAGAAACTTCTAATAAGGCAGTTGAACATCTAATCGCTGTTCTGAAGGATTGTCTCTCAGAAGCAGGGTTAACGCATCTTTGCGGTTAGTAAGAGGCAGTAGGTGCGTAACTGACATCCTTGTTTATCTCGATATTATCAAAAAAATTCGGCTTGGTTTTCAATTCTGACCGACCGATTTTACCAGCGCTGCGGACAATTCTGCCACCAGTGATTTACCCTGCCACTACAGTTACCCTACATACTTTGTCTGCCATCGCGGGGCAATCCATATTCATAGAAAGTTTACAGTTGCTCATTATAGTTGCTGCTTCATTTTTGTTTGTATTTCTGCTGACTTGCACGCTCTTGTCATGGAGTCTCTTAAACTAACCACGCGATCGTTACGAAGATCATTGCGCAAATCATGTCGACAATTCCACGCATCAGCATCTCGATGCCGTGAAGGCGACGACGTTTACATTATTTCCGCAGCGCGGACGCCAGTCGGAAAGGTTAGAACATAAACGTATATTGGAACTCTTGATTGCCAACACTAGTGCAGTTCAATGGCGCGTTGAAATCATTATCCGCAACACAGCTAGGGGTAACAGCGGTCCGTGCCGCAGTGGAAAAATCTGGTCTCGAAGATCTTTCTCAAGTTCCGGAAGTCTACATGGGCCACGTCCTACAAGCCAATACCGGCCAATCACCTGCTCGTCAGGTGGCGCTAGGTGCTGGATTCCCCGTCAGCACGGATGCGACTACTGTTAATAAAGTATGCGCGTCGGGTTTAAAAGCCGTCACGTTGGCGGCGCAGAATATTCAGACAGGAATTGCGGATGTGATGGTCGCTGGCGGTATGGAAAGTATGAGTAATGCGCCTTTTTATTTAGAGAGGAATAGAGCGTATGGACATCACACAGTAGCGGATTCAATTATAAAAGACGGATTGTGGGATGTATATGGTGATATTCAGTAAGTGGTTCTTTGGATAGGTCAGTGAGCCGAAGTGCTAACTTACATAGTATGGGATCATGCGGGGAGAATACGGCACGGAAATTCAATCTAACGAGAGAAATGCAGGACAATTATGCTCTTGAATCATATCGGCGCGCAATCCTCGCTCAGGAAAATGATCTATTTCGACACGAGATCGTGCCAATTGAAATAAAATCGCGCGGTAAAACCGTCGTCGTCTCCCTTGACGAAGAGCCTGCGTCGGTTAATCTCGCAAAGTTGCCAACATTGAAACCAGCCTTTGAGCCAGACGGAACTATAACCGCTGCTAATGCCAGTCCTCTGAATGACGGTGCTGCAGCGGTGGTTTTGGCATCAGAGTCTAGATTGGACCGACATGACGATTTGATTAGACCGCTCGGTGTCATTGTGTCTTATGCCGATGCAGCTACGGATCCGATTGACTTCACGATTGCGCCGGCGCTTGCTATTCCACGTGCACTGATGAGAGCACGTCTCGGAGTAGAGGATATCGCCAAGTTTGAAATCAATGAAGCATTCTCAGCCGTGTCGTTGGCGAATCAGGCGTTGCTTGGTTTGGATCCTGCAAAAGTTAATGTTAAAGGCGGGGCAGTGGCTCTAGGACATGCTATTGGATCTAGCGGATGCAGGATTTTGGTTACATTGTTGTATTCATTGAAGGAAGGTGAATACGGAGTCGCTGCGATATGCAATGGCGGAGGCGGATCTAGTGCTATTGTTGTACGAAGAATGTGACATTAATATGAGCATTGTATAGTACCTGCATAGCAACATGTCACAATACTGTGTGAAGCATTATATCGTAGAGAGACTCTGTGAAGCGCTCAGTTATTACTAAGATGCATGTATGTGACAACCGGCAGTATGGTGCGGCTCAGCAAGAACCGACCACAGTGGTCGAAATTGCTAATAACCACATTAGCCCTAACCCTTATGTAAATGCACAATAACTTGCTTATAAAAGCCATATAGCAGGCATAAGATGGCTCTTAATACTTTATATGGTCATCCGGAATAGACTCTAGCTCATGACAATACTACTACTATAAAACTGATGCTAATGTACAAACTCATGCTAGTTCCAATGACTCCGGTAGTCTTCGATGTGATTTATATTTTTTTACTACGAAAGCCGCAGATTGACCCTCAAAGCCACGAGAGTAGCACTCTATGTACTGCATGCCTTCCGCGCATAGCCACGAACATTCTGAACCCGAATACTGCTCAAGATTTTTGGAATCCGTTGCTGCAGCGAACGGAAAGAATAGTCGCATTCAGCCCTCGCGGCTCAATTTGGCCTCACCCCAGACTCGCTCTATAAAATTGCACTCGAAGTGAGACCTCGGATATAACGAGAACATATGCCCAGATCCCACTACAACTTCTTCAATACTAGATTTCTGGGCTCGGAAGTCTGGCTGATTCGCAAGGACATGAACAGCACAGCACCTGTTCTCCGCGTTTGATTCATTCCCGCAAGACTTGCGCAGCCCCTCCTTCCACAGGTCCATTTCCAGCAAAATTGCTTTGACGCCCTTTTTAATGCCTCTCTTCGTTTCATCGATGTGGTTTTCGCCATAGACCATCGGCTGAACGACGACCTCACCGCCGGGGCCCACAAACCAGCCATCTCGTGTGGGTTCCGGTTGCATGTCGCCGACGTTAAGTCTGTGTGCTGGCAGGCCATCTGCCGGCATGGCTTGATGATTCGAAGATGTCAGATATGTGGAGACCGATACATTAAGCTGCGTTGTTGGGGAACATATATCCTGTTGTTCCAAAGCAGCAATCCTTCCGAAGACAACTTATAATCATCTCGATAGCAATTGTGGCATTTTGACCTCCTAGATCAATCTTTGACTCAAAGGATCAGTTGTTTGTACCGCCGCGATTATTGTCTTCAAATTAGCCGTTGCTTCACTTAGACTTCTCGAGCCTTCCTTCGGGTCACAACCTGTGCCCGAACAATATTCAAGAGGTGATCAGCCTCACAGTCTTCACCCTTAGGGCTACCTTCGTTGACTGTCTCTACAGCATGCGACTTTACATCTGCAGTAGGTGCCAGGTGAACCCCGCTCTTAGCACTGAGGTGGGTACTCCCCAAAACTTGGCGGAGACACAGGACTTTCACTTTGCTTAACCTAGCTACCTTTGTACGCAAAGTAGCTAACAAATATGAACAGTCCTCTTCTTTTGACGGCTCGTAGCCGGGCCTTCGAGATAAGGCATCGGCAGGATTAGATTCTCCTGCCCGATAACGAATGATAAAATCATATGGCGTTAAGTAGTAAACCCATTGGGATGTTGCTTTTCAAACAATGGGATAGTTTTCTGTAGCTGAAAAACCATGTTCTCAGACCTCCACCAGCCCTCGCGATTCTTTCTGGAAGCATGATCTTGCGAGCCTCATCGTCTCCAAACCGGATCGGACCATGACAAGCACAGAAAAAGTCAGAGACCATTAGACCTTGACCTTGACCCTTCTTCTTGAGAGCTGTCTCACCATCCTCAATCCACTGATAATTCGCGTCGTCGTTCAAATTAAACCAGCACTCACCGTGAGTCACGAGGACGATGCTCCCGTCCTGATCATATTGGAGTTAAATAATCTTTTTATTTTTAATTTAATTATTGTTGTTTTATATTCTTAAATAAGATGCCGGGCACTTTCGCGCATTTTCAAGCGCCATTCCATCATAAGTTTCGACCATTTATTACGATAATCCTTCACATTATCGCGTTCATGGCCGTCATAATAGACGTCTTGCTGATCGGCCTTATTGTGGAATCCCCAGGCACTCAAATACCGATGGCAAGTCTTCTCCGATATTATGAGACGGTCCAGGATGCCCAAGTACTTTGAGTAGATATCATTCTCAATGTGGATCTTCAGACGATGGACAGATCGAGGTGGAACTATCGGAAAAATGTTTGACATTCGGCGGCGACGTCCTGATCTGCCAAGGGGGACTTGATCGTGCGGCCGCGACCTAGTTGAGCCCCTGGTGGAAGAGTACGCATAGTCTGGAAATGCTTTCCCCAGTTGCGAATCACTTTTACCATATATGGACCACGAAGAAATGAGACACTGCTGATTGTTGTCGAAATCTTACGCTTCGACTGACCGGCCTGCAGACCTTAGTTGGGAGGAATGACGCGACTGCGACGCGACCGGCTCGCTGTGATTGGCTGCAGAGCACTTACCCAATGTCGCACGTGCCAGAAAGTTCCCAGCAGTGTCACCGGCAGTTAACTTACTGATAATCTAATCTATTTATTTAACAGGCAAGGTAGATCAGGGTCCAGCTACACCACGCGCCCCACAGTATTTAAAATACAAGTGTTAGTCTTCGTGATACTCTTCCGAAGGCGGTTTGCAGACAGCTCACTATGCGCTTGAAAGATTCCAATAAGCCAAGCCGATTTGCCGCGGCGCCGCCCGCGGGCAAAGTGTGGGCCGTCTGCACCGCCACGTTACGATAAGTAATTTTTCGGTCTCAATAATAGCGGTTGAGAAGGAATTGACGGTCGGTGGCCTTGACAGCATTCTCCTAGTTTTATTGAATAGGACTATTTCCCATTGGAAGGTGTAAAATTTCTAGTGTCTATAACTACCTGCATCTCGCTTCTCTAGACTCTCAGCGATAATGGGATAGCTATAGTAGCCTCTCTCCGCAAGAAATAACGTGTTCTTTTTTATCGAACAATGAGACAGGCGCTTCTGCACAATGAAGCCAGTGTATTGCTGGATCGCTGCACACCTTAATCGTTATCTTCACTGAACTTAGCTCGATTTGCGCTATAGTTTCTATTCATTTCCACATCGTGAAAAAGTGTCAAAATGGCGAGGGGTCCAACCTCTGCCAGAGTCACTACGCAAGCGTACGAGTACAATACTGTCACCAGCCACAACAACCCGGCTATCTGAAGCGTAGCCGCGCCGTACCCGGAATTTTGAGTACTAACGAGTCATCTCAATCTCCATCAAAATATAATGGCGCCAATCTTCGGCTCGTGCTCTTCTGTCGACTATAATAGACAGCTTACGACACTAACGCTTAACACTAACGCTTCTTCGTGAGTGCCCATTACCTTGGTTCCAACGATGTCTGAATACCCATCCGACTTATTCAACGAGACCTCTCAAGGATGGACCGCTGCCGGAGGCAACTCACAGCTAATGGACGTCAATCTTGCCTACGCTCCAAGTGTTGGTCACCAGGTCTGGTTAATGATATCTGGAGGTAACTATGAGAGAGTTTGATCTGTTTGGCTACGACTCACGGCAGTTTAGTCTTGATTATGCCAATTATTCCTGGCATCGGTCTATTTTATGCTGGTGAAGCACGTCGAAAGTCGGCAATGTCTATTCTCTGGCAGTCCATGGCTATTCTCGGCATAATACCATTCCAGTGGTTTCTCTGGGGCTATTCTCTCACCTACGCCGCCGATGCGTCTCCTTTTATCGGAACCCTGACGAACTTTGGTCTCCGCAATGTCATCTCGGTACCAGTGGGCTACATTCCTGAAATTCTCTTCTCATTTTTCCAGTGTATGTTTTGCATCGAGACGATTGTCATCATGATCGGTGGCGCTTTCGAACGATGCCGCCTCTTACCTTCGATGGTGTACGCTTTCTGCTGGGCGACGATTGTATATTGTCCTGTTGCGTGCTGGACTTGGAATTCCAATGGCTGGTTATACAAGCTTGGCGCTCTAGATTTTGCTGGCGGGGGTCCTGTTCACATCGCATCCGGTGTCGGGGCTCTCGCATTTTCGCTTGTTCTCGGTAAGCGCATTGAACACAAAGATGACGGGAAGATGCCCCAGTACCATGCTCATTCTCCTGTCATGATATATATCGGCACAATTTTTGTATGGATGGGCTGGTTTGGTTTTAATGGCGGCTCAACGCTTAATGCCACCGTTCGAACAAGCTACGTACTTGTCAACACCAACCTTGCTGCAGCAACTGGTATTATGGGCTGGAACGCTCTCGAGTATGTCCTGTATAAGGGCCGGTTCAGTGTCGCCGGCTCATGTCGAGGCGTCATGGTGGGTCTCGTCGCCATCACTCCTGCTGCCGGCTTTGTCCCGGTTTACTTTGCTGCTGTCATTGGCTTCGTGTCGGCTGTAATCGTTCGCGGAGTCGACAACTGGTTTAATGAATTTGTTGGCATTGACGAGGGTCTCATGGTATTTAAGAACCATGCGATTGGAGGTACCTGCGGCGCTCTCATGACCGGCCTCTTTGCTGCTAACTGGGTCACTGCTCTTGATGGCTCCAGCTCCGCGTCGGGATGGGTCGACCATAACTACGTCCAGCTTGGATACCAGCTCGCAGAAGTTTGTGCAATTATCGGATACACTCTCGTCATGTCGATTATTCTGTTATACTTGATCAATTACATCCCAGGTCTGAAATTCCGATCAGAGGAACATGAAGAAAGGGAAGGCCTGGATTTGCACTATCTTTTTAACGAAGGTATGGGCGACCATGAACTCTTCTTGGTGCTAAAGGAGGCCGGATTTTTTAAAGCGCTGGCAATTAAAGGGCAGGAATTATTATCCGAGTCGGTCACTCCTACTAGTAAGGCCGAGCTGACAGAGGAAAAAAAATTGGCGTAGTTATATATGCGTATTACTTTTGTTTGCAATTTTGCATAGCTACTTGATTTGGCGTTTCTATGTGGACCATATTGTGGATTAATGTTGATATTGAAGTGCTCTATGTGTACATACGGATTACAGGAATGGATATAATTATTTAATATCGAACACTTACTCTGAATCTCAATTTTATTTCGTGGTCCTTCAGGATAATGATACACGGATAATCCAAACTAAATACTGTCAAAGCAGAGGAGAGGAATCAGTGAAGAAGTTGCTTGACTACTTCAGCATTCAGAGCTCCAATGCTGATCTCGTTATTGCTGTACACAATCGCAGTCTCGACTTACCTGTGCATCTCCAACTATACAATCCATGTCATTTGATCCGATGATGCTAAGTTGTTCTCCTCGATCCGGGCCTCTAATTTGTTACGTAGCATAGTATTCCATGCAATTTCACATGATGGCGGTCGGGATAGCGATAGCTTCTAGATAGCCAGGGCTATCTAAGTTAGTCTCAAAGAGGATGGATATCGCCAGATGAAAATTCCCGGCGATCACCAATATTAACCTCCTCATAGTGTCCCACTCGGGGAGTGTCTACGGACGCCTATCAAATCCATTCCTTTATTGAACAGTCTCTCGACTGCTACTTCAGAGGCTGAAATCGCCATGTAGTCTCTAGCAGCGGCCGCCATGCGCGGAAACTCATCTTTATGCCATCTCCACCATTCGAAGAGCCAGTTTTTGTCAATGGTCTTCCAGTCATTAACCATGACAACGCCATTGTCGAAGTGATCGTCGATATCAAACAAGTTGCGATAGTGCGGTGCAATACTCGAGCTCCAATACTTTGACTTGCGATGATAAAACCAGACATATGCTCCATGCTAGATGGATAATTTCGATGAAGCGCACCATTACAATCGTATTGTTGTTAGTTGTCATTGGCTGGTTCGCCATTCACTAGCGTGTTGGCAAAACCAGGAATATTATCCGTAGTTAGTATTCGTCATTGACATTTTATTCGTTACGGATAAAGATCTATCATACGAATTGCGAATGCGAATGCGAATATGAGAAAATTGTATTCGTGTCCATCCTAGCGATAATTTAGGCAATAATTCCGCCAGGATATCAAGTTAGTTGATACGATATCTGATATTGATGATGAATATCGACTCTTTATTGCCGATTTTCCACGTGATCCTAATCGAGGGTAAGGAATCTGCCTCGGAGGGGACTAAGACAACATAAAGTGCCCCGCATGAGTCCCTGGAATGGATTTAATAAATCCTTAGGCACCTTGCTACGATTCTCCAAAGAAGATCCTGTCATCACAGGACTAAGAGCTGAGGCTCGAGTATTGAAGAATTTGCTTGCCCAAAAGAAGGACTTGATTGATACCGATGAACCCTTAGAAAGTGGGGTTGTAATGGTAAATGAGTCCATGGCGATTGAAAACACTGGCAAGTCGAACGGTGGAGAGCTTATCGAGATGCGTTCCTGTGCCGCCGCCAGGAGCCTGTTTTGACATTTTCAGCGTCTGCCGTGGGATGTAGAGAGACTGCTTGTAGAGGAAGGGATTTGCTAGTATAGAATCCGCAGTCATTGAGTACAGTGACTAAAAGGACGCTAATGTCGTTGCGGGATATATGAACATCGTGTGAATTGGAACGTACAAATATATTTTGAACTGTGTACGAAGATTGTATAAAAGTTCTATTCGTATTCGCAATAGTGAGCCAAAATTCAAATGTTCGTGTTCGACTTACGATCGAACGTACGACATTAACTCGTATTCGTGTCCACCCCAAAATGGTACATAACTCAGATTGCAGAAATTAGTCATAGTCATCGGCGCTGTGACATGAAACTTGGAGATTTTCCTCTGATAAGGAGCTACAAATCACCTGAATGGTCAGCGCAATTTGTCCATTACAGATTGCATTGCCTTCCACAATTTGAGCGTTGGAAAACAGAGAGCATTAATTTAATATGGAATCTCGAAGAAAGCCTATCTTCTTGCATTATCGGTCCTCACGCACATTAATTCTGGCGACAGTATCATTCGCAGTGTTTATTGATGTATTCTTATATGGGTATGCCACTTGTATGACGAATCAAAATCTCTATTTAACGAGCAGTGGGGTAGTGTCATCATCCCGATCGCGCCATATGTTATGCAGTATCGGATAAAAGTCCCTGACGAACATGGTGCGTTCGTTCCTTATAGTTAATGATTTCGACTAACCTCGCATTAATATGTAGTCCAGGAGGATATTACATACTCCATTATTGCCTATGCTGCAGGTCTCCTCGGTAAGTCTAACTACATATCTTTGCAATATGTACTGCTGACACTTGTACAGTTGGCTCCCCAATTTTTGGTTATTTAACCGACATTTTCCAAAACAGACGATGGTTCATGATTGCCGGCCTCGTGGCCCTCCTCTTATCGACAGTACTGCTCTGCCTCACTAAAGTACTTTGGCTTTTTATCCTTGGTCGTCTTTTTGCTGGTGTATCGGGCGCAGTGACGTGGTCTGTCGGATTGGCGCTTATAACTGATTCGTTCCCCAGTGATCAGATTGGGAAGATGTTGGGTATCGTAAGTACCGGCATGGTCGCTGGTGCATTCTTAGGACCGTTGCTGGGTGGAGTTATATATGCCAAGGCGGGATATTACAGTGTCTTTGCAGTAGTGTTTGCATTTGTAAGTTGCTATTTGCGAGATGACTTCATCGATGATATCTAATTATGAAGTAGGTTACCATCGATATCTTTTTTCGATTGATTCTTTTGGAACAAAAAGACTTGAAGAAGTACGAAGACACGCCGGATCTAGTATCAGAAGAAGTTGCAATCGACATAGCTGAAGAAGTCACTGAAAGCAAAACTCCTGGCGACAGTAATACAAGCGAGTTGATCAGGCAACAACAGCCACCTATCAAGGAAACCCGGGTGCCATCTGGCTTGAAGCTGCTTAAGGATATGCGAATGCTAAATAGTTTATTTATCACAGTTGTACTAGGATGGGTTATGACCGGCATCGAAGCTATTGTGCCATTGCGTGTGGAGCAAATATTTCATTTTGATTCACTCGGGGCAGGATTGATTTTCCTTCCACTCGCGATAACATCTGTCTTTGGCGTCGTTACTGGTATATTATATTGTTGCTTGTGAGGATCTTTGGTAATATCTCTAGGATGGTGGGTCGATAAGAGAGGCTGCCGCATGCCAATTGTTCTAGGCCTGATTCTGGGCTGTCCTGTCACGGTCATCCTACGGCTCCCGACAGAGGATACTATTGGGCACAAAGTGTTACTATTTGCTATAATGGCTCTTTTGGGACTTGTAATGGCATGCTTACTACCGGCAGCCATGAGCGAAGTTTCAAGATGTGTCATGGCAATTGAGGAAAAGAATCCGGGCTGCTTTGGAAAAGGTGGAGCGTTTGGACAAGCTTTCGGGTTCTTCAACGTAGCGTATTCTTTTGGTAATGTTATTGTAAGTGACTGGAATAGTAGGGGGATTGTCCTATTACCTTGGAGACTAACGACAAATACACAGGGGCCGATAGAAGCAGGCTTCGTGGCTGATGCTGATGGCTTTAAAACAGCTACGTGGACGCTAGGTAACATCTGGTCTATAGCCGTATGCGAAGTGTAGTAATACTGACGTCGCATACTAGGATTAATATTTTTCATTTCTGCAATCCCGGCTGCGTTACTAGTAGATGGATATTTATTTGCGAAGGATGCCCCCGAAAACGATACGTCTGGGGTTAACGAAGAAACGCAGATGAAACGAGCACCGGATGTCATTGAGTTAGCTGAAGCGCAGTAGATTGGTTGTTAATAGAGAACAAATGAAGAATTCCCCTATTCCCTATGATCTAAGCGGAATGGACATCGCACTGTCGGTTTTTTTGGGGCGAGGTGGTGGATGGGTGGCGCCTATTCTGGGTGCAGTGGCACCACCTGACGTCTATTGTTAAATATGGACCCACATTTTGATGTAGCAGACTACTAGGGTTAAACCTATCAACCAACCGAATTTCTCTCTCTCATATTCTTGTGAACTCTGTACAATAAGGTGTATTGATCCTGCTCGACAAGCGTATTGGTATGGAACTCGATATTATCTATTCAAGTTAGATTATTTGTCATAACACTAGTACCAAAGCAATTAGCAGGCTCTATATGGCCGAACAGCACTTATCGGGGTTGGGCAGAAAGTGATGTGTAAGAAGGTGCATAATCGGGGCCAATTGACGGGATGACAACTTCAATTACGTGTAGAGAGGCATTTAATCCAACCTCGCGGATCAACCCAATCCAACGATGGTTCGATAAAGAGGTCCAGTTAAACTTTCAATAGCGGAGGGCACTGGCTAGCGGGGCCGGGCTCAGAAACTAGTGTGAAGACGGCTGCAATATTGAGAGGATATCAAACTCTTCGTGAATAAAAAAGCAATTCACATTGGCAGATCATTTATGATCGATGGCGTGGTCCAAACTGAGTAGTTGCCATCGAGCTTAAGTACGTGCTGGCAAATTTGCGTCTGCATACGGGGAAAGGTTAGATGATCCGTCTCCAATTGTGGATGGCGATACTGGGAGTCTGGGTTAGTCAATCTGATGGCGCATTAATCATAATGCCGATGTACTCATTGATTACGGTTGACGTACTTTTCGATGATGGCTCCACCCGTCACGAGTCTGACGGCTCCAATGCAGCGGTATAAAAGACAACATTCCACCAACGAGGATCCGACAGCCTACATTACGAGATTTCACCGACAACCGCGACTAGCAGTTATCTTGCTGTCGTCTTACACCCGATGTACTCTTCCAAAAATCTTACAGTTCACTTTGGGTGAGTAAAATGACGTTTGCTGGACTAAGTCTGTGCCTACGATACCAGATGTGCGTTACAGTGGCGAGTCAAGTATGGGGTATAGTGATAAAAGCATGCAATGACTAGAGTTTCTTCAGTTTTTTTGGAATCTAGATGAATGCGGGCTTTGTAGATCTACTAAAGTAGCTAACTAAAGTTTGCACTGGCTGACTCAATTTTGATTCTGATAGGGTCTTAGATTAATTTGTTAGTTTGTCAGCCGCCGGATTCCGGATACGTAGTGTTAAATCTTGAACCGCCGAAAAACGTGAATTTTTTTGCTGCTCGTATAGTTATATCTCGGGCTAGTCTGATCCAAAGAACGGGACGTGGCGGTGCGGCGATATACTGTGTTGGGGCCTTCAGTACGGCTTTAGTGCCCTGGTGGCTGGGTCGCGCTAGTGCACTGCCCGGCTGTTTAATGCCATCCCTGCATTCCTTTTTCTTCACTCCAGAATTGGTTTATTTCACCGTATTAGCTTCTTTCACTCGAGCAGGCTGCCAGTATATTACGACTGCATAGAATCTCAGCGTAACTATTTTTGTGATGCATCTGCCAGTCAAGTGACAGTGGAAATCGAAGCTTCAAAGGTAAAGAATGCGGACATGCATGCATGCAGCGTGTTTCGACGATCGCCGGTGGTTCAGTGGAATCCCTTCCCTAAGTCACGCATCGGGTCAAAGTTTCGTCTGCTCTTCTTGGACTAAATGCCAGGGGCGGACGTCTGACTGTGATATATACTTTGTTCAACCTTCTTTGCCGTGTACATACTCTATTTTTTGTCACTATACTCGGCAGTCGGCATTTTCCGAACTTCAAGAGTCTCAGCTTGGGCTGCTGTAGCGAAGCTCTGTGGATATATGTTCCTTGCTGTCCTGCTGTCCTGCTGTCTGCTCTGCTCTGCTCTTCCTCGTCCACTCCTCCTCCTCTGTACGCGCTCGCCGATACACAATGATCCTCTCGACTCTTGTCCTTCTGTGTACAGTCGCACTCGCTGGAGCGCAGACTCCTGCAGCATCCCAGTCGTTCCCGATTCCTTCGATTCTTACACCTTATGTACCGACGAGACCACCTTATTTTAAGACCCCAGTCAAGAAACCGTTCACTCTCTCCAAGGTCGTAGACTGGAGTCATATGAACGACTGGGCCCAAGTATATAATATTTATCGCGACGGAGGCGGTTCCTGCTCTCTATACAACCGCACGTTCTGGGTGTACTGCGATACTGTTGCGTTTTCGAAGACGACTGGCCAGATTGTGGGTGCGGCCTCGAACAGTATGACGTTGGCTATGGATTTCAACCACCCTAATAGGCTAAAGGATTTTACTATGATTCCGTCCACGGGATGGAAGCCGGCAATTCCCTTCACTGACTATGAGGCGTCCTTCTCGGGCAACATCGGCACCCGATACGCGCTATGGACCTATACGAACTGTGTTCAGCTGACAGAAACCCGGGCCATGCATTTCTTCCTCGTTCAGAAATTCAACAATGCGTACTCCTCGACACAATATGGCAACACAATGGCTATCTACACCATGGACCCTGTAACGAATCAAATCACTATTGAACGACCGGAGCAATACTGGTATTTGAATACGACATATCCTTACGGCTCCTTTGCTAGCGTGGTTGTGAACAATGTTGCGTATTTGTACGGTATTGATAGACTCTACAGCGGCAATTACGATGTGCACCTTGCCAAAGTCCCCGTGGGTTACGAAACGAAACGGAACTACTATCGATACTACGACGCCGCTTCGGGCGGTTTTTCATACACGATGCCAGTTCCTACCGCCCGACGGCAAGCCAGCGCAGTGATTCAGGGTACTGAGCCATTCAGCTCCGGCACGGTGTTCTGGTCTGATTATCATAATGCGTTTTTGCTTGTGTTTTTCAATAATTGGGTCGATTCGACGTTTAGAGTCCTGTCTGCGCCGTCGCCGATCGGACCTTGGAACGTCTCGAATACGGTGCTGTTCAAGAGCACGCCTGGACCGCGTGGATATAATTATGGCGGCAATGCTTCCCCGATATATTATCAGCAACCAGGGAAAGTTGCGGGCAAGGACTTGATGTTGCAATATACGTATCAAAACACCTCGAACAGTTATCCAAAAGCGTTGCACGTTACATTTACTTAATCTGAGTTGGTATACTTAATATGAGTGGCTGCCGTGGCTTATTTCCTTGACGCCTATTGGTCGAAGGTAGACATGGGCTGTATAAGGACAGTAGAGTGGTTATGTAAGATTAAGTGGTAATGCAACAGAGGGATAATTGATTGTAATGATTGTAATTACAGTTTCGGGCATATTTGCTAGATTGCCGCGAAACCTTAAATCCCCAAAATTTTGATTAAGGTTTGAGACAGCTGTTCTAGGGAGATTCTTAATCGTTATATCTGTACGGCTCGTTATGCCAAAACACGAAACTGAAGAGGAATAGTCAGTCGAAGATTTTCACTCCAGTGGTAAGCTCTGTCATTGCCCCGCATCTAAAATACTAAAACTGCGTAGGGTCAGGGTTGGCTATGTAGATTTGAAGTTTGTGCATTACAGACCTTGGCAAGGCAAGGCAACCAAAATGCTCCGTAACAGCTCGCCCCGTCCGCCGGAAGAGGCGTCTATACTGCGGTGGCATTCGCTACGCTACAACTTTGCCCAGACGTTAGTGACTGCTGGTTATCTCAATACCAGCATTGTCATTGCTGGTCAGCTGTCAAGCAGCAGTAGGTCCGTCCGGCAATTAAGCCCACAGCCATGATCTCCACAACAATCTTCTCGCTATGCCCTGGCTTCTATATTCCACAAGACTTGATTGCTTACGCCACTCCATGCTATCACCCGATCCGACTCGAGAGCACATGTCGCAACTGGGCACAGAGCTCATGGTCGTTCCTGTCCCCATCCCAGACACCGCCTGGCTGGGTCACCTCGGTGGCGCATTGTCAAGGACTAACATTGGTCCTTTTAGCGATGCTGTTCCCAAAGCATCTAATTAATTCCTTGTCGTCACATGTTGACCTATGATATGCAGCCGCCACCCCCCCCCCCCGCATCAGGTATGCTTACCCGTAGCCAGGAACCGTGGTGCTCCTTGACAGGCCAAAACTGGGGTACTCTCGATCACCGGATTCGGTGCTCTGCACTCGTTCTCGTTGGTTTAATTGATTACAGGCTTTGTAGAGAAGTTTCTCTCTCTTTTCGTCTCCCATCTAACTATTGATTCAATTGGCGAGATGACCCGGCGCGAATCTGTAGTTCTCGGCACGGGCCCGAGGTTTTCAATCAACCCGAAGACCCTAGATTACCTCTCAAGCTGCACTTGTGCGGCTCATATCAGATTTAGACGGGAACCAACGTGAAATCGTGGCTGGTCGCGACATGCCGTGATGCTGGAAAATACTACCATTCCGACATGGTCTCAAACGAGTACCATCTATATGAATCAAGTTCTAAGATGTACTGTCCTTGCGATATCTGCTGCGCACATGTCTTACTCTGGCACTGAAAATGATTGAGATTGCCAGCACGCAGCTAGTGGCTGTGCCATTGCACATAACAGGGAAATCCTAGCGTTTCACTGCTTGTTGAAGACCAATCTACGATAGCATTGAATTCTGCCGATTATCGAATTATTGTTGTATCACAATTAGGGATCGTAGGGTGTTCACGAATAATTGAAAATATTCTGCTTAAACTAATGGAAATACGAATAAACTAATTTTATTCGTAGATTATTCGTAATATTCGTAAAAGTAAATACCAGTACAATAAGAAATCACTCATTACAGGCAAGCTCTCTTCTATAAGAGTCCCTCAATAGCATCAACTTTCTCATTGTCTCGCCATTCAAGGAGTGCCTCCGCAAACCAAGAAGGTCTCTCCGTCTGTTGAATAGTCAGTCGTTCGACAGCAACCTCCGAAGCAGGTATCGCTAAATAATCCCTAGCAGCGGCTGCCATCCTAGGAAACTCATCTTGATGCATTCGCCACCATTGAAAAAGCCAGTGCCTCTCGTTTGTTACGCCTTCATTGACCATCACAAGCCCTCTCTCGAAATAAAAGTCAATGTCAGACAAGTTCCGTTTTGCGGTTGTAGTTTCTGCAATACCCGAGCTTCAATGGTTTGTCCTGTGACGATGCGTCATTGTCTAGTATTGGGTAGCTCTGCTGTGGCCGGATATTGTTGATGCAGTACCTCTTTTAAGTGACAAATAACTGTCGCCGCGACGGATTCTCCAGGTTCCTTCTCCAATAACAAAGTTTTGAAGCGTGGATCTAGTACCAGAGCTATATAATATGCATCTTGGCCGTCCATGAAGTCATAATACTTCTGGTACTTTCTCAGCCCAACAGATACAGCCAAGGCAATATCTGTATCAAGATCTGAAAACTCTCCCAGCATTGAAGCAGCATCATTCAGCATGTCGTGCAGCTCGTAGTATATCGGTATTGCTAAACTGATCTGTGGTTCGCGCTTGGACACGGTAAGAGTGAACTCGTCAAACTTTGCCAAGACAGTTTGGATTTGTTGTAATCGGCGCCAGTCCTCGGCCGTAAAAGGAGGAAGATAGTGTTGGTGCTCGATCCATTTTCCTTATCTGCAGTTTTGCTTCGAGGGCATCTCGGAGCATCGATGGGTGGAATTCCAACGCGTGTCCACGTCATATTCAATGAACTTGTCTTTCAGTCCGCTTGCTTGGCATACAATCTTCCATTATTGCTCTCGTTGTGGTGTACGGGCTATCCAGAGAGCCATTATCCGAAGTCGAGACAGTGCGGAATGTGATCCAATCTCTTGGTTTGCTTGCATAAGGTCACAAGCATCGACTGCTGTCTTTCTATCGCCTGCTTTCAATGCAAAAAGAATGTCACTTACGATTAGATTCAGCACATGTGCCAACCACCGGATATAGCTGTCTACGCCTTGAAAGTGTAATCGCTGAGGACTCGTAGTAGTTGTATCGTCTGCTGAAAGATCTTTCCCGTAAACGGAAGTATAGTTCGAACATTAACGTTTCATTATTTGCAGCATTATCTGCCGTAATTGTAAGGACCTTACGTTCGATTCGGAGATCCGCCAAAGCCTTACGCAACAGATCTGCCATATTTTCTCCACTATGAGGCATATTTCTGTGAACTCAAGCACATGTTCCCGATACTGATAGTCGTGAGTCAGCCAATGTCCGATCACTCCTAAGATAGCCCTGCAATTTTTGCTGGTCCAAACATCAAGGGATAGTGCAATGATCTGACATGTTTGCGAGAGTTCGTGCACCAGTCTAGCTCGATGGACATTGAACGCCGTGTCAATTTGACGGGCGACCGTTGGACGTCCGGTGAACGGAAGTGAGACACCTGGTAAATCGTTGAATATCTGTTGGAACATTGGTGATTCAATTGCCATGAAGGCCATGTCATCCAGAACAATCCAACGTAACAAATTCCGTTCTTAGGTTTTCGCTACCTCATCACCAGCCTTCTTCCTGAACATATTGTCAACTGACTGCTGCCTCATCTTCACTTCGTTCCCTCCAGAGCCATCGCCGTTAATTCCATGCTTATTGAGGTGAAGCTTCATATTGCTCGTGGACGTCGCTCGGGCCGAATCCGTGGTCTTCCAATTACACAATTTGCATTGTATCTGCCTATCCTCAACTAGCTCCTTTTTGCCTCTCTTTTTAGTATCGTTAGGATCATCCTCTTTCCATAGCCCTGGGCTCCAAACCAAAAACGACTGAGCAAAGTCCCTTCAAGGTCACGTAGTCGTAGCCATGGATACTACGGATATCCGTGGATACCGCGGATACGGATGCGGATAAAGCCAATAGATCTGGATATGGATACGGATGCGGATATAGATATTTTACGCGGATACGGATACGGATATTGAAAAGGAAAAATTGGCCTGGATATTATCCGTGCCGATCCCTAATCACAATTCCGGATATTAATATTATTCAGCTTGTCATAATGTAGATACGATTTGTATGCTAACGAGTGAACCAAATATGAAGGTTGAGACCAACTCCAACGTAGCTATGTCACGTCACCAGTACTGCTTCAAGAATATAGACTTGCTGGCTCGAATTTATTCAATCTCGACACAAGGTTGAACGGGATATTCACTAGATGATCGTCGATATCTTAAACTAGCAGTCTATCGTTGAATCAATTCCCCCTTATTCTATCCAATCACAGCCGTAAGCCGTTCCTTTGTCCAAGTCCAATCCAAGCTACATATCTGTAGAATGCTGCAAAATAATTTTGTCGTGCTGGTGCCCCAGGTGTGCCCCCGACCAATAGTTGTGGTACTAGCCCCTCAAACATTGCCACTCATGTGTAATTCAGCCACCTACAGCATTATTCTAGAGTCCCTAACCGGAGTGGCATAGACGGGGGCATGTAAGCCGCCTCGTCCACATTCCAATCAAGCTCCACAAAGTGAGGCGAGAACGGCAATGAACGCGTCGCTTTGCTTATGAGTTATTGCCTGGGGATAATATGGATGTGTACTATATGATTATTGCTCGACTTGCCGATTTTATTTTCCTGTGTCGCTGGTCCTCTCCATAATTTTCTCCTTGTGTTTCCTTAGCAAAAGTCTGAGATATCTGAGGTCCTTGTATAAACACTGCGCATGAAGTAACGCGCTACCAAGGTAACATAATAATTTTCCAGCCGGTGTTCTGCAATTTAATGCTGTTGCTCCCGGAAGGTCGTCCTTTGCCTTCTATTCTGTGTCACGATTATCATTCAACGTTAAAGAACCTGAAGCACTGCAATAACGGACTTCCTCCGCCGGAATGGCTGTCCTTACGAATACTCTGATGTTGTCATCGACAATGAGGCTCAAGCGTCGTCGAACCAATATCGTCTCCCCCGCAAAGCATGCGAGAGCTATCATCACGTCCCACTATGCGGAAGCCGTCATCAACGCGTCTCACGGGCATGAACACACTCATAGGTTGAAAACTGTGCCTGCTCGTGATAAAAGCCAGTTTTTCTGCAATCGATGCCCTGTCCAATCCGTCGACAACGGCTCTGTAGACAAAGATTTTGATTTCTTTGTCACGAAGCTTGCCGCCATAGAGGATTCCGAATCCGCAAAGAAACAACGCACAGTCGGTCACCAGCTTATCAAGCAAGACAAAAGCTATTGTCCGATCAAGGCCATGTACAACAAATATGCGCAGGACAAGAAGTCAAATATGACCGTCCTGCTCACGGATTTCATAGACCCTGAAGGTGCGCGAAAGAATGCTATAGTTGAGGAGCGCAAGAAGGTGGAAAGCAAACGACGCAAGGAGCGGACTAGAGCAGTACTTGCCGCTACTAAGAAGTCATATGTCTGAATATCATGCATTTTCCTGCTGTATTTCAGATGGTTTCTGGACCAAAGTAGGTCTATGGAAATTGGTTGTGTCTGGAGCTAGCCTATCCCCATTGGGATAATATTTTAGTTTGGAGCTTGATGGAGCTTGAAATGGCCGTGCTTGATAGAGCACAGGGCTATTTTGTCATTACATATCACTAATATTATGTTTTACTTGAAATGCGGGATCTTTTTAGCACGGACAATTAATGCTGATGTAACGAACTACACAATCCTTCCTCAAAATGGTCACCCAAGCACGGAGCCATAAATTCAGGGACGTCTGATACCTACAAATCTTATCAAGACATGACCACCGGCGTGAATCGAATACTACTTCGCATCCTCCCGGCCATAAAGGGTTTCACTGCGTTGTTCCCATGAATCCGGTCAAAATTGGCTTCGTGCACCAAATGAATATATTGACCATAATATAATAAACATAAAGGCGGTCACCCCAGCAGAAAGTCTCCAAGACAGTGGCGTTCGCAAATCGCGATACTCCTCTGCAAACTGCAGATCCAAGTCAACAGCTCGGCTAGCTTCTCGGTCCGACTTCATCCTTTTCCCTGTCCTGCGGCAGTGGGGTTTTGCGCGGTGGCATTTCACGTCCTGACGAGCAGGACTTCTAGGTGGACGGCGCCCCGCGTGTGGCTTAGTCGCTTTCCTGGGAACAATGCGTATTCAACGATATCATAGTAGTTGCTGATGTATGTATTAAATACTGTTTTATGCATCCAACTCTGACATACTGTATTTGACTCGATCACGCGCGGTATCCCTAGCTACGAAGCCTTTGATACCAGTGTTTTCAGGATCTGAATTCTGGTAGTTCTGGTTACTGGTTGTCTTGATGCGCAATCAGTGAGCATTTCACTACCTGGACAGTAAGACCATCATTAAAGTGGGTCGAGCAAGGCAGGCAGCATGGTGCTTGTATGCACAGCGTGGATGGTAGAAATTGACTCACCATGTCTTGTATGCTGAACAGGCGACAATTTGAGGTACGTGCAGGCAACTAGTATGCGTCAAAAACAATAGTAATCGTCCTGAATATGTTACCGTTATTTTCTATCGGATAGTACTGAGAATATGACATAATCGGCTTGCATTCTGTCTGTCTCAGAACATGACTCAATTCAAGTGTTAGTAGCTTAGTAAACTTCAATTGGTCATACCTCTGCGAGAACCTCCGTCTCCTGATCGACGTATGTATGGTGGGTGGTTAACCAAGAGATAGGTACTAGCGCCGATAGTGTGCTGTCAGGCGCTGACACATAGTTAACGTCAGACCAACGAAGTAACTAATTCCTGCATAACCTCTAACACCATCACGAATTACTTCTATGAAGGTCCACTCGCGTCACATATATGCCTTAAAACATCTAGGTGACACAAAGTACCTTGTCCATGCCAAAATATTCAATTGCGCAGAACGCAGCAGTATATGACCCCATTCAGCGTCGCTTCACCGTAAGTGAACACCACATTTGGCTAACATCATCGCTTGACAGCTAACTGCTTCTCCAGGAATGGTGCGACGAACGCCAGTTTGTTGACTACAGAGTCGGAGCCTATTGCATTTCTACAGACTGAACTCATCCAAAAGGGTGTCGGAATCGAAAAGAGCCTTATACTGTCAACACGTTAAAGCTCCATGTGGCCGCCGTCACAGATATGTGGAAGCAGCAGGTTGATCTTGGCATCAGCCCGCACCCGAGACCTCGGACCGCCAACGTGCAGGCAATCTTGAGCGCTTATTCGATGAATGCGCATGAACGAAGATGACAAAAACTACACCGATCCCGGAATTGTGCTGGTTCAATATTCGACTGTTACAATTCCGAAGGTATGTTAAAATAGCTCGGGCCACCCTGTCGCGCCCGGCCGGATAATGAGATCGCGTCCAGGGTCTTCTGGATTTCTTTCTCGGTAATTACATGCTCTTGCGCGGGAATAACAGGGGCAAGATCGAGCTGGCCGACTTATCTTCTACCGCTCGAAAACGAAGGGCCCACGAAGTGTAAGGTTCTTGAGGCCCTGCTTTGCAACGGCAAGACAAACCAACATGGTCGAGTAGATCATGCTGGTGTAATGAGCAACCAAGGAGGTATTTGTCTGCCCCGTGTTCATGCTCGCTCTCCACTTTTTTCATAGGTATCATATTGACCTCGAGCCATTCCCAGTGCTTCGATCAAATGACACCTAGTTGAGACCAAGATCTTCGTTCACTACGGTAAGTGATATTATTGGTGATACAAGCCAAACCCAGAGGGACGAGATGACCTCTTGTTACATGACTTCCCTTCCATTTAAGTGCATAAAGGCCATGTCTGGCCTGTCTCCAAAGGGCGACTTTACATTCAATTGCTCGCGCACAGATAACCCCTCCTCTCGAATTACCGAAGAAAACTTTCCCCGTGGTTGATTACTGGCTATCAAGGTACTATGGCCAACCGAAATTGATCCAGCCATTGAACCTCCAGCAACCGAGACGCAGAGCTTAGAGACCAGCATTGCAGGCCACGGGTTCTTGACACTCGTGGCGTATCTTCGGGAAGTTTTCCTTCAAGACATTCTTTTCCGCCGGAAGTTGGATCCAGATTTGCCGTTGTGGCATCACGAACTGTTTTCAGATCCCATGTTCGTCGAATGGGAGAGACACTTCTGAGGGATATGATATATCGGGAGCAGGATTCCGAGAGAGTGGCTTCGACAAGAATGGAGAATGGTATCCCGGACGTTGCAGCATCGATTAGCAGCCTCCATAATGGCATGGCAACCAAAATCGATACTGTCCACAATGTTGTGACGCAGGGAACGGCGGAGCTTCATGGTGCCATTGCACGCAGTCAGCAAGAGACACGCCAGTTGTCGTCCCGGATCTCTGTTATGGAAACTGGGTTCAACTACATTTTCATGGTGGGTCTCTCGTTACTGCTGCGGCGGCTAACTCGTCACAATCTCAGAATATATCGGTTGCTCACCCTACGATGCTGACGCCAATTCTTGCCGCTGAGCCTCCAGCTCCTCTTCCAGGTCCTGCTTCCCCTGCACCACCTCTTTCTTTTTTCTTCCGTCTATTTCTGCTGATGTATCTGTTGAACCGACTAGGCGCCTGCTATGCCGACTCTTGTTTCTTCCCGACCTCGCTTTCCAGACCAGGCTCCCTCCCACTTGCACACCGCAGTAGCAGGGCCTCTTCCTAGTACAACTACTGTCCTACCTATCCCGAAGTATAAGTTGTTGAGGTATGTATTGACTGTTTCGGAACTGTACAGAGTCTGGTACACAGGGTCAGTTGCCTTTCCGTCGATTGTCAGCCTTGATGAACGCTATGGCGCTACATGGCTCTCAGGTGACTGTCAGTATTATTCAGTAAGACTGCAATAATTAAGGAAGTTGATCGCTTGGCTGCTGCTCGTAATATTTTAAAGGGCGACAGCATGCTCGACGCCGAAAGAAGAGAGAAAAGCTGGACTCTGAATATGCTCAAAGCCTGACTGGTCTAGTACTTTTCAACATTGCCTGGAATCAAGAGCGCCGGTTGTGGGCTTGCAGATGGCTTTACGGCGTCATTCTCATTATCGTGTTCTTTGTCATAGAGGCACGATTCAGCAACTACCCGTTAGTTCCTGTCCGCGACATCTCAGCCAATACATGCTTTTGCCTGCGCTGGGGTTGGGATTCGCGGGAACTGTGGAGAGCCAGATTAATAAATCTGGTATTGATTGCTGAGGGGATATAGAAGCGCGTGGTATCTGGGAATTGGACTGAGCGGAATGGGAGTTGTGGTTTCGCTGTATTACATTGTGAATAGTACGCGGTTGGAGAAGGTATCGAGATCGAAATCAGAGAAGCAGGGTGTTTAGAATGATACCCGGATCAATATAGATTATGTTTACGGCCGCGTTTGGACAAGATGAATGCATTGATACATTGGAATTGACTGAACTAAGTATATTCATAAATCGAAAAGTCTATCGTTATCATAGAGCCGATCATCTACCTCGAACTGAACATCTCCAAGATTGTATCGCGGCGGCATCAGTCTCTGTGTATCAAGGTCAAAGTCCACGCCAGAAACAACGTTGATCGGGCAAACGCATTCCAAAGTCTTACTACTACTGCCGTTGAAAGACAGACCGACAGTAACAACGAGTTGGTGGTAGTAACGCAGACTTAAAAGGTGAAAACTGGGGACAATTCTCGATATATCAAGATCGTTGAAGACATGTGTGTCCAGTCGGAAACGTGGTGGGCCACTGTTAGATTCTGATTTCAGAGGAATGTCCAGCGCATTCGCCTGAAATAAAGTATTCCTGACTACAGATATAGCTTTCTCAGTTGATACCGGCCCCGATGTCAGCGATTTCATGGTGATCCTCATTGACGTAAGCCTGACATTAAGAATTCCGTCTACCCGCGATATGCAGTCAACTTCAATGTGCGCGTATATCTCTATCTTCAATGGTCCCAGTATGGGTGCTTGCCCGTCATTGAAAAGGATGACTTCTAATTGAGTAGGTACCTTGACGTACGTACCCTTCGGTCCAAAAGAGACCAAGCTCCGTGGGGACTCATCGGATCGTTGAAGTGATCCGTCTTGAAAATAATCGTCCGGTAGCTTCTCGCATCTAACATTAAACGTCTCGCTACATATTTCCCTCATGAGTCTAGTCTGATCATTCCAGTCTGGATCAAAAGTATGGATAAGTGTCACAGGGACGACTATGATGTTTTTCACCTTTGATCTATTAAACGCCATTTTCCCAGGTCGCTCCACAAGAGCACTAATACGGTACCGCACATATCGGTCGTGATTAGTTTTCAACGACGGCGGTAATGGCGTGTCGCCGACGGTTCTCGATGTAGCTGCCGTACAAATCCAATGTTGCTTCTTTTGTTCGACCCTATACTGCTCCAATCGCGTCAAACAGTCGCACCTCGAAAATACTGGAACGTTGATGATATACGGGAACCTGTGCCTGCCAGCAGACAATGGCGTGCCTTTCTGTCCCAGAAAGAGGAAAGAAGTAATATCGACATGGAGATGCCACTCTTTCACTTTGATCTTTCCCTGCGCGTTGTCTACGCTGTACATTTGATCGGTGTGCTTCGTTGTGGTCGTCATGGAGATTCCTCTGAACCGCACTTTGATCGCGTCGATGATAGTCGGTTTGTCGAGCTCGAGGTCAACTATGCCTGACAGCGCACTTCCCGCGGCAGCGACAGGATTGTCGACTGGAGCCAATTAGCATATAGATTGCGATTATGAGGCGACAGTACTCACCTGAAATTGATAGGTGCATTTTATCTCATCGAGACTATCTGTAGATATCCGCCGTGAATTCTAATTCGGCCATATAGCAACAATGTATTGTCTATGGCCAGTCAAGTGCGGCCAATGTCGCGAGCCGACTCTTAGCGCCACATAAGGACAGAGATAAGAGATATCCCGTGAGGCGCAGCGCGTGAACCTTACATCATATCATACCAAAGTAAGCTCTTCGATTCTACGATGACTATGTACAGAAACTGTATGCAATCTAAGATAAACCTTATAAAAATCAATTCTAATTAGAATTGCGTCGTCAATTTATTAATTTTATTTCTGGCATAACTTAGGCTCGGTGGCGGGAGCTTATTATATAACTTATACAAGCCAAATCACTTATTTTATTGGCACATACGGTGTTCCATGAGACTCTACTATAATCGTAGATCTGCTTCAGTGTCAGATTTACGAATTACGACATCAGTTTCCCTGAGCTAACCTCGCTCCAGCAATTTTTTCCAATCTACCACTCCCTAATTCCGCCATCAGGACCTCTCCAAACCGGATTTCTCTACGAGAAGCACTTTGTCTCTGCAGCCGCTTTACGAACAAGGTCCTCATCTATCTCAATTCCCAATCCTGGACCGCTCAATGCCTCGACAAAGCCATTGGTGACTTTTAATACTTCATTGTCCTTTACATAGGAGGATAGATCGTAATCGCCTCCGAGGTTATAGTGCATCTTCCAAGACACCCACAGATCCCGAAATTCGGTGATGATAAAGCGATCTGCAATGATGCCGCAAATGAAATTGGTCCAAGCGGACAGTGGGGTGCGACACCAACGTCGTAGGTCTCGGCCAATGTTGCAATGCGCCTGGTTTCGGAAATTCCCACTGAATGAGAGGTATCCGGTTGAATAACGTCTATGTAGCCGGCTTCGAGGTACGGGCGCACCATTTGGCGAGTGTAGAGTCTCTCTCCGAGCTAATAATAGCCGTCAGTTTAATAGAGAAGAATACATAAGAACGCTACATACGGCAATAGGAATGGTAGTCTCTTGATAAAGTTTCGACAACTCGTCGACATGGCCCGGAAGTAGCGGCTCCTCGATAAATAGAGGTTGATATGGCTCCAACATGCGGGCAAGTTGCTTAGCCATCGTTTTGTGAAGGCGGCCATGGAAGTCAAGACCAACGTCAATACCGATAGATCGCACATCTTTGATGCGTTCGACCGTGGCTTTAGGATCGTCTGGAGACGCTAGCCATCCGAGCTACATTTACTCTTAAAGGGGCATTTCTGTAAAGTAAGCGCCGAAATACTCACAGATTCGACGGCATTCATCTTAACGGCTGTAAATCCCTGATCTTTACGGTCTTTAGCTTGCCGCAAGACATCACTCGGTCTATCTCCACCAATCCATCCATATACGGCCACGCGATCCCGTACTTTGCCGCCGAGTAATTGCCACACTGGGACCCCCAGAGTCTTTCCCTTGATATCCCACAGCGCAATGTCGAGACCTGCCAACGCGGACATCAGAACTTCGCCTCCACGGTAGAATCTATGACGGTATGCAGGTTGATCTGTATCAATTTAGCAATCAAACAACAATAATACAAGGGAAACAAAAATAATGCTCGAGTAGGACTTACATATATCTTCAATATTCGCGGCCTCCCAACCAGTAAATCTTTCCCTAAAATCCTCAAAGGCACCTTCAACAGCTTCGGAGTGTCCCTCCAATGTGGCCTCGCCCCATCCAATTATGCCTTTCTCCGTCTCGACCTTGACAAAAAGCCATCTGGGCGGAACTCGGAACGTTTCGATTGACTTGATCTTATCGGACGTAGCCACTGAGATTGCTGGAAGACCCTTCCGCTCGTCTGTTTCCAAAGGCGACGGCATTTTGATTTGTGATTTATTTCATACGACAGAAGTTTCACTCTATAGACCAGATCATACACTCGATATAATCCGGCAGATCAAAAATGAGGGACGGCAAGAATAAATACGCTGAAATGCCGTGGGGTAGATGACTGGTTATTTTGTGCCATCGACAGCCATCGACAGCCGTCTGTAAGCCGTCAAGAGGGCTATCTGAGTGCTGGTAATAGTCTGCGGATTAGGGTATAAAGTCTTGCCGATGCGTACTCACGCAGCAGGGCTACTTAAGTCTCACCCACAAATAGTCTACCGTCCCGAAGTAATACATATTGTTAGGCATTTGACTCGGATTTGGACAAAAATGCGGAAGTTAAGCTCGTCAATAGAGAAAATGTTCTCTTTGGAGGGCAAGACTGTGCTCGTTACTGGTGGTATTGGTGCAGCAGCGGCAATAGATTAGCTGAGGCAGGCGCAGATATTATTCTCATTCAGGTATGTGTCACATGCGAATAACTAAAATCGATTCTAAGACCGTCAAAGAGAGATACCACACGGACAGAAACGCTCCATGCAATCGAAGCTGTGGGTTCCAAATCCATAATTGTCAAATGCGATCTTTCGAATGCCGAGGACGTACAAGCACTTGTAAAACACATTACCCTAGATCTCGGGCAGGCCATTGACATTTTCGTCAATTGCGGTGGCATTCAGCGCCATCATCCGGCGGAGTACTTTCCCGATGAGGATTGGAATGAAGTTCTGCAAGTCAACTTGACAACCTGCTTTACTCTTGCTCGAGATGTTGGTAGACACATGCTCGAGAATATGGAAAAAAAGCCGCAGGGTTATCGTGGGAAGATCATCAATATCGCTAGCCTGGCTTCGTTCCAACGCGGGATCACTGTTCCAGCGTACGCAGCCGCGAAGCACGGTATTCTTGAAATGACAAAAGCTTTGTCAAACGGGGTCGGTAAGGGTATTAATGTCAATGCCGTTGCTCCCGGATATATCGCCACTGAGATGAACACGGCATTAATCGCCAACTCCACGCGGTCGAGACAGATTACATAACGGATTCTGATGGGCAGGTGGGGTGCTCCGGACGACTTTTTAAGGGTGTTATCATTTTCTGGCGTCAGCCGCAAGTGACTATATTTCTGGTGATTGTGTTACAGTCGACGTGGATGGATGGCTAGATAATTTTACAAACAAGCGTCGTTCTTTTCCGTCGTGCGGGTATCTGTCATAATAGATTTTTTTTGGTAATCGCTATAAGCGTAAATAATTTGCTCTGCTGGAGTGACATATTACAGACTATAGTGAACAATTGTCTTCATTACAAGACCGGCGTCGAACAGACATGACCAATGTAGGTGAGTCATTAAAGAATACTTTACCGCAATGGAATGGAACCAAATCCGCGCAAGTAGGATAGGGTTTCCCATGGGCTGAACGCTTTCGTCCGTTTGCAATGCTGAACAATAATGCTCCGTCACTTGGGCAACAACGCGGAATTAGCATTCTAGACACAATATACAAACTTCAATGATACTCCGTTACCTCTACTAATTATGATCCTCAATCTAGCCGTTATGATAATTTATGTAAGTCGCGAGTGCGACTGTTGTTATTAATAATGCAAGGTCTGATCCGCATACTAGTGACTTGACTCAAAGCCAACGTATCTTATTTCCTAATTGCCAACAATTTGTCCTCTGCAAGCAATCCAACAGTATATGTCACCTTCTTATTTGCTGTGAGTTTGGTGTCGGTTGCGAGCCGCAGGGAATTAATGCTGCTCATGAAGGGTTAGGTTTACTTTGTCATCTGTTATTTAATCGCGTGTCAGAGGCTGACCCTGAGCCGCACAACAGTAAATCTTCATGGGATTGTGAGCCAGCAATCGAGTGACATGCAGTGCTTATATTTGATCCTAAGGGTGATCGTACAAGCGAGCACATAAGACGATGCGAGATGACGTAAAGCCTGTATGAAATCCCCTTGAGCAGCTCTCGACATGCTTTCGGGTGCTTAGGTCCAGTTAGGTTTATACTAAGATAACGCTTAGCTTCCGTAAATGTGCTCCGCGCATTGATAAAAACGTACGACAATTGTGTGACCCTTACCTTGGGTAATTTACGTTCAAATTAATTTATTTGCAGACCGTCGTTGCAGGGGCAGCCACCTATAAGTGCCGTGGCCCTTTTAACCACTCGTTGCTCAAATACTAGGGTCAGGCTTATTCCATCTACTAGCTACTACAATTACTTAACAAGTCAGGACCATGGCTGTAGCCGATCCCATTACAATATCTCTCACAACAGATGAAATCTCCCTAGTCCAGGATTCATGGGCTGAGTATGTTCCGATGCATCTGGCATATTCGTTGCTTCAGTACTGCTAACCACGAATGTCTTGCAGAGCTACAACTCCTTATGCCGCAAATGGCGATGAGCCAGTAACAGCCATAGCTTCCATACTATACGCTGGACTATTTTCACACCATCCGGAATTAAAAGAGCTTTTCCATGATATTAACAGGCAATCAGCATCGCTAGGCGCCGTGCTGGGCGTCGCTATCGGGGCTCTCGGTGACATCGAGTCCATCACGCCAGCATTAGAAAGTCTTGGGAACTTACGTGGGCGGATTCCGGGTGTACAACCCGAGCATGTAGGTGTCCTTCCTGCTTGATGCTGGTCAATCTAATCACTGTCGTTTGGTCTGGCATAGTTCGATATGCGCAGCGGACGACTTATAAATCTTATGGAGAGAGACAATGAACAACGAGAACATCAAACACCCCCGCAATCTTTTGCCATCCAGTTTGAGCATCAAGTCTGATATAGCGCGAATAGTTCATGTGATCTGTCGGGAAGTGGCTGGCCGCGCCCAGGCCCCGACTTTGCAGCCACAAGTTCCACACGCGTACGATATTAGACTAATTCAGGCGTGCAGCACAAGTCATGTAGGTCGAATGCACTTGGTGTGCGGGGTAGAATTCTTGCATGAGAGTCTAAAGCGATGAATGACAGAGTAGAAACTAAGCTTTTTCACCCGACGAAAGAATAACCGATGTCTCACCTCCCAGAACAAGCTCCCGAAGACAGGTTGCCGAAAACTCTCTCGGAAATCGGATTGATTGTGGTAACTCCGAACGAAATATCCAGGCTGCCGACGAGCCATCCCCGCTCGTAAGGGGACGTTTTCCTACTAAGAAGTGGCCCTAACCAGCCCAACAGCACCCTGCGGCGCTGGATGTATCGCACAGGGTTCCCACAACCAACTCATTGGCGACCCCTTAAACGTTGATTGCAACCCTTAGCGACAAGTTCGGTGAGGTGAGTGAAATCGTTGTAACTCAGAATCCAGCACTGTGGTTGACATGTCGATAGAAATGGACACCTGACTTCCAGGCGCCTTGGGTGAAAGTTGTGAGTAATCTCAGGTGCGTTAGATTTGAGGACCTGGACTAACACAGTGGAATAAGTATGCCTATGTTTCTGGGAGGATTGTTGCATCAATGCTCGCTGTAAGAGAAGCGAATGTTTGAGATGTGAAGGTCGAGGAAACTTTGGTGGACAGTGATATCAGTTGGGTGTGGTGGATTGAAGCCTGGGTAGGCAGGAACTGCGCGGCAAACATTAATCTAGGAAATAAGGTCACAATACACACGGAAAAGGCAAAAGTAGATTGTACTGTAGATGGACTAGAGGTGCCAATTATAACCCTGGGTCGCTAGCTTCGCGTGCAAAATACGAGACCAAGGACAAAAGAGACAAATAAGGCAACAAGGCATGAACACGAACGCACAAAATAAGCAGGCATGGATGCACGAAACCACATAGAGAAAGTAAACAATCAAAGGTCCAACCCGAGATCCTAGCTTGCTTGGGTTAGGGTATATAGGTGAGGGAACCAGTCTCACAAGTTTAGAAACTTAGGGCCTGATTCTTTTTTTAATGGCCTGCCATTTAAATTCGAAGAAAAAAAGAACCACCCCTTCTAATGGTACTCCCATTATACCGAAAAAGAATCAGGTAACATTAAATGGAGCTCCCATTTTACTAGCGTAGATGGAGTTTAAATGGAGGTCAGCCTTTTCCTATACAATGCTAATGGAGGTCTGACCTCCATTTCAACTCCATTTACACTAGTTGAAACCTACCGAAACACCACCCTAATGACCACAACAGGAGATAGATATCGAAGACGATTTAATCGACGACATGTTCCTTACGAGTATACTAGAGTCCTTACAAAGGGAGGAGGAAAACGGGGCGGGGAACAAAAGGCCACAGAAGAGGAGGGATTTGAACAAGAACGCGGGGCAACAGTACCTGGACCAGCTACTTAACTGTGGCCACCCTGAACGCATTAAGGGCGCCTTAAGGATGTCTCGAGATACCTTTATTTCCCGACACAACCGGCTTGTAAACCATACCCAGTTGAGAGCCTCAATGCATGTTTCAGTGGAGCTGAAACTAGCAATCTTCCTACATATCGCCTCCCGGCCAGCTTCACAGAGAGATACTATGTAACGCTACTTTGTTGGAAATAGGGTAGTCAGCGAGTAAGCTACCTATAATCAATTTGAAACCAGGCCTTAGCTAATTGCTAGTATATCATTTCATAAAGTTCTCGAATCGCTGCTTATCCTTTGCCCCGCCTTTGTCAAACTCCCTGATCTTAATACTCCCTTTGCATCTCGAATCTCTGACGACCCTCGATTTTATCCCTGGTTTAACGATTGCCTAGAAGCTTTGGATGGTACACATATTGCCGCACATACTAGTCTGGAGAGCAACCTAAATTTCGGAACCGCAAAGGCTTTTTGTCGCAGAACGTACTTGCTGTTTGTGACTTCGACCTGAACTTTGTATACGTTTTGCCTGGTTGGGAAGGCTCAGCGCACGACGGGCGAGTACTCTTAGATGCTCAGGCTTCCCAAGGCTTTGTTACGCCTCCAGGCAAGTACTGGTTAGGTGATGCTGGCTATGGAATAGTGAGTTTGTTCTCGCACCATATCGATCGGTGCGGTACCATTTGAAGGAGCAACGGCTGGCCAGTTTAAAGCAAAGCACTTCTCCATCTACCTTGTCTTCTTTTACATACTAATTCATATGGGAATTTATTAGGCCAGAGAATGCCAAGGAGCTGTTTAACCTCCGCCACGCCTCATTACGCAATGTTATTGAACGGATATTTGGAGTTATAAAGAGGAGATTTAAAATACTAGCGTCAATGGGGGAGTATTCAATTCAAACACAGGCTCAGCTTGTGGAGCAATTGCAAACGCCAACAGCACGGACCTTCCTTGTTGTCTTGTATATGTGCTCGAACTGCTTCCAAGTCTTGATGAGCGAACCGCTTGGGTCAATGTCGCGGGCGCCGGATGGCAGAGTTGGCGTTGTTCGATGGTTACCATTTGGATTCAGCGACACCGGCCAATGTATAAGGAGGAGGTCGATATAGTCCAATCCCAGCAGCTCAAGAGACAACGCAAGCGACTCAGAAACTCGGGAATGGTACCTACACCAAACCTTTGTTGTCACAAATATTTCTGCTCTTGTAACCGCGCCAGAAGCAATGACCGCGGCTATACCCTGTCCAACCTCAGCTTCATTGCCGTAAGCGAAGGCATCGTCGGTATGACGATAGCCGGCATTGACAAGTGCATACTCTACGATATTGGCGACAGTGCCGGGCGGCGATTGCCAGGTTCCAATTGCGAGAGCGGGAATTACGACTCCGTTGTTGAGGTTGAACGTCGTCATTAGAAACAAGGTGTCGATGTCATCGCAGGCATGTACTGTGTAATAATATAGGCCGTTAGAAAACGGCATTTAATAATTGCCGGTGACATTCTGAAACATTAGCCCGAAAGATGCAATCTCTCGGTTGCCGACGACAGCCAATTTAGGTCTGCAGAAGACGGGACAGGTACGTGCGGGGGCGGGGGCGAGCCGCACGTCCCCGCAGTTGTGCTTCCCCACACAAGTTATTCTTCGAGGCTCACATTGTCAGCAGGCACCGCGTCGGACAAGTTTTTTTTAAGTCCTCACTCTCGGGGTGTCACTATCGCTACCACCGCTCCTACATCTGATCCAAGCTTATCGCAATGTCTGCTACAGTTCCGTCAGAGAAACCTAATCAGGAGGGGACAAGCCCACCGCTGAATGGATTCCTAAGCCCACCGCTGAAGTGCTCGAGCACAAAATCGTACCGGAGGTAATGGACCCAATTGAGGACAAATATGGTGGAGTTTTGTCTTGCTCCTAACATGTTCCGCTGCCGTCGGTGGATTGTTGTTCGAGTACGAGCTTATCATCATTTCCGGTATCCAGGTCATGGTCAAAGACGATTTGGGCGGAACTCTTACATGAAACAAGCAAGACCAACTTATATCTATCGCATCGCGTGGCGCATTTATTGGTGCCTTGATTGTGGGCGTCCTCCTTGATCGGGTCGGGAGGAAGATGGTTATCGGCGTCGGTGCACTTGTCTTCACAGTTGGCAGTATCATCCAAAGGACTTCATTTTCGCTCGCGCAAATGATAGTCGGTCGCTTTGTTGTGTCGTCTCGGTATTGGAGAAGCCTTGTAGCACCAATCTACATCGCGAATATTTCCTGCAAAAATTCGTGGCCGTCTAGTTACGGTTGACAGCCTTGCGATCACTCGTGGTGAATGTATTGTAAGTGCCTTGAAACCCTTTCGAGCATGTCCATCATGGTTGGCGGCACGCTGTCGGTTTAGCCGCAGTCCCCTCACTCCTCCTTCTCGGTTTCTGCTTTGTCATTCCCGAGACACCACGCTACTTGATACACAAAACCGAATCGACGAAGCCCGTGCCGTTACTTCTAGAATCTACCCACACGCGACAGAAGAAGACGTTCTCCGAAAGGTGAACGGCATCCGAGAGTAATTCGCACACGAAGAAGCACTCCGCGACCTATCCATCAGAGACCAACTCCGGCTACTCTATAATGATACGACCAATTTTAGAGCATTGATTGTCGCATGTGGATTGATGGGCATCCAACAGTTTGCTGGTGCCACGCATTTTTTTACTATGGTCCGACTCTTTTCGCGCTCGCTGGTTTCAACAATGCTATTGCCGTCTCGATAGTGTTAACCGGGACCAACTTCCTTTTCACGCCATTTGCGCTGAAGTACCTCGACACTGTGGGCCGACGCAAATAATGGTCTGGACTCTCTGGCCGCTACCAATATGTTTGAGTATTGCTGCTATTGCAATACACTACATTCCCATCAAACCTTGCGGTCGAAGATGTTAGCCTCCAGTGGGCAGGGTTCGTCGTGCTCGAGTGCGTCATCCTTTGCATCGCAACAAATGCGCTTGCGTTAGGAAACGTGCCATGGCAGTGAAATGAGATATTTCCAATGGAAGTACGATTGTTGGTACCATAACGCTCACTCTTACATGTTGGGGAGGCAATATCGTTGTGTCTTCGACGTACCTGTCTATGATGATTTACGCCCACCGGTGCGTTTGGGTTTTACGCTGGCTTGACGTTCCTTAGCTGGATTGCAATTGTATTGTGCTACCCGGAAGTCTCCGGTTTGACACTCGAGGAGACTAAAGACGTATTCGGACACGGTTTTGGCGTTCGGTACAGTGCGCCCATGCAAAAAGACCGAAAGTTGGCAGCGAAGGAAAAGAAGGTCCTTGAGAAATGAATTAAGTTCTTAGCTTGGAAGACAAAGACCTGTGGATGACATTCGCGCAGGGCCAATATTTGACAAGGCAAAGAGGCGCTGAGGTGCCGATGTCATTACCTCAAGGTTGAAGCAGGCAATTATTGGGTAACGCGTAGTCGATGTAATGATAGCTGTGTGAAACTCGCCAAGTCGGACTGAGAATTTATCAAGGCTTCTGTCTATTGTCCGATAGTCACCATTTCCAACCTAATACTTACGAAACGATCAAGTTTGCAAACGTTTTAATCTACCGAGAAATACCACCAGAATCGAAGAGAGGTGTTTAGGTATGGATTCGAGGTACGATATAGTGTCCGATTGAAGAAACTGCAGAAGTGACCAGCAAGCGGAGAAAATCCTTCAAATAATTGGTAGAATAATTATATTAGTTGCACATACCATGACCAAACTCCGATCTATTTCAAACAATTATAATACCATTTACATTGCGACGTCCCTGCCCAGGGAACAAACATGACGTCCATTTCTCCGAATCAATATCAAACGATACTATAACGACGATAGTCATTAGCAAAAAAGGTTCCTTGACGACGAAGTCACTTAGCAGGTAGTCTGTCAGTGGTGCAAGATATGTCGGCAATAAAGCGACATGTAGTGATGGTGCGGGCTAAACAAGATGAATAGTTGGGTTTTAAAAGCGTGTTTGATCAACGGAAAATATAAAATGTTTTGCTGGTGACCTTGAACCTGTGAGTTATGGACATTGTTAACGTTCACTAATGTGGGGTCATCGTTAAAATTGCTGTTATCATTGTTGCTGTTTATCTTGAAGAACTTCTTCAGGTTGCTGATGGTTCTCTTTTGGGCACTTGCATTTCATCCGCTGCGGACTCCCTGTCGCTGTCCATGGCGTCGATGCAATAGGAGACCCACGGACGAGGATGTCGAGGGCGTTTGCGGGGCTGCAGAGGAACGAGAGTGCGAGGGTTTTTACCATCAGCCTACGAAGTTCTGGTCGGGTGCAGACCGATCTCATCTTCTCTGGGTCTGGTCTTCTTGAGAGATAGCGGCGCTTCAGGTGGCTGCGGCAACTCCATATGTTCTTGATGCTCCTCGTCAGACACCTGACCTGCATCTGAATAGGAACGGGGATTAGCGACAGGAATCATTAGGCGCACACCACCAGTACCTGTACTTTGACAGACGCGCCTTCCAGGCACGAACAAGCATTGATTTCCTTCTCGTGGCATCGTGAACATCCCGCGTTCAACAACAATCGGCGCCTACGACACTATATGAGGACAATCAAGGACGCATTTGTCTTGCAAATGATCCAACGGAGCACAGCCGCGCCAAAGCATATTGATATTCGACATCATTTCGTCAGGGAAAGGGTTATGCAAAAGGATCTGCTTTACGCTCGAGTACTTGCCAATTGGAGCAATGACATCCTGACTAAGCATTGCCGTGTAACGATACGAGAGATTCACCAAAGAACTCGGTTTAGGGGTACATTTAGGGCTGTCGCCGATATTATCGGCAGGCTGTAAGTCTTGCCAATAAAACAGCCGATAAAATCGGTCATTTTATAGCTTCGCCGATGCCGATGACCGATATGACTGATTCCTGACGTTATGGTATCGGCAACAGCCCTAGGTACATTAGAATAGTGCTGGCGACTAGGTGAAGCGGAGGAGTGTTGAAAGTCATTGAGTTTCACCCAGTCGGGTCGGCTCGGATTTCTCGGACCGATGCCGGCTTCATGAGGTTAGGGTCCTTGGAGTACTCGACACGAGAAGGTTCAGGGAAGATCTTGGAGATTCCACACAGTTCTACCGCATGCAGATATTTGTCTTTTGTATTCTGTTGGCACCTGTATACGCACCGGTCGTCTAGCATATAAGTAGGGCTGCTCCGAATATTGACAGGATGTCCGCGCAACGAATAAAATTGCGAATATTATTATTCGTTATTCACATATTTATTCGCAACCCCTGAACCCCTGAAACTCACAAGCAGTACTCATAGTTCATTACGGTTCCAACACAAGAAGAAGCAAAGGCATTAAGACACAAAACGACAAGCAAATAAAGGGTGGAGGCATAAACCGCGCAGCGAAAGACGCAAACCACAAAATACAAGACTGAAGGACTGTTCAGGCCTGCTCCTGACACCTATATACACCCTGCAGGAGCATCAACATTCGCATCATCTCTCCCTGCGTTAAAGAGCCTCTCTACTGAAACTTCAGAGGCAGGAATTGTAACAAACCTCGAGCAGCAGCTGCCTTCTGAGGGAAATCTCATTTATTGACCCTCCACTACGAGATATACCAGGACTTACAGGATTTTATTCGAAGGATGTAATTATTGAAAGTTATTTTGGTTCTTTCACTATTTCTGGTTTTATTTAACCAATTCGGGATCATCCATGGCCTCTGTGTCGACGCCTATTCGAGGACTATCGAAATAGCGGTCGACGTCCGACTTGGCTTCTACAGCCAATGGCTTCAACATTCGAAACATGCGGGAGCCACTGGAGTCTTTGTCGCAGTGTTGTGTAGACTGTACCAGTAATGAGGGAGTTTGACTGTCGACCGGATAGTTGCGATGGAGATCGAGTCGAAGGGCTTGTAGGGTCTCCCTAGCGGCGTCCTCGTCTTCGAGTTCATCCATCAGCAGATCTCTCTTAACCCGTGGATCAAGAATCAACGCGGTGTAGTATGTGTCGGAGGCATCCATAAAGTATAGTACTTTTGGAATTTCTTCATACCTTCCGTCACAACGCGTGCAATCCTGGATTGATTGAACTCTTCTCTCCGCTCAGATGCGTGCTCCAGTATATCGTGCAGATCATAATACATGGACACTGCATTACTTATCTGTGGCTGCTTTTCGGATACGATCAACGTAAGCTCGTTGAACTTTTAAAGGACGGTATGAACCGGGCGGAGCCAGTCCCATTCTGCCACAGAGAACTTAGGAAGCTAATGTAGCGAGGAATTCATCAAATTGTGCCTGTGCATTGAGAGCATCATCGAGCATCTGGAAGGTAGAATTCCATCCTGTGTCTACATCGTATTCAATATATTTGGTCGAAAGATTTATTAGCGTGCATATCCTCTTCCACTGCTTTCTTCGTTGAGAGCTTCGGGATATCCAGACGGCCAATATCCGAAGCTTGGCAAGGTTCTTGCATTCCGAAGCACTCACGATCTCTGCTCTCAATACTATCGCATACCGTATACGCTTCGTTCCCAGTGCCGGACTTCAAAGCACGAAGGATATCTTTCACGACGAGGTTCCTATATGGGCAAGACAACGAACATAGCTGTCTATACCGCGGAAGAGCGGTTTGGCAAGCCTCTCTTGTAGTCGTTCAAATATTATCTGTAGCGTTATCTCCTGTGATTGAGATCAGTTTGAGATGAGTTTGAGTTCAAGGTCTAACTATAAGCAGCTCTCATGGTATCGGTGAGGTTCGCTCCGCTATGTGGTCCTTCACGCTCCTTAAATTCTAGGACTTTTTCTTTGTAATCGAAATCTTCTGTAAGCCAATGACCGATCACGCCTAGTATTGGGTTCGACATCAAGCGACAAGGCGAATGTATTGCATTCTGTTGAAACCTCTCCTTCAATTGTGCTCTATATAGTTCGAAGTCATCCATGATTCTCCACCGCATTGTATGCCGCGAGGTGAAAGGGAGTAAAATTAATCCCGGTATGTCGTTGAGTATTTTCTGAAACTCCGCTGCCTCGATGACAGTAAAAGGTTGACAAGATGCAATCACCAGCGAATAATGTTCTTCTCCAGAATCTGTCGGTGGGTCAGGGTTCACTCCTTGCCTTTTTTGAGAAAGCGTGTAATAGTAGCCTTTGATGGAGCGACGACTTGTTTGCCGCCCGAAGGCAGTATCGAATGAGCTTCTCTTAGATGGCGTACAATGTTGGTGGAAAAGAATTGCCTCTTGGAATTGGTCGTACTCCAATCACATTCCATTTCAGTATTTTACAAGCAACTAACTTCATTGCTCATATAGCTAATCGTAAACTTCTGCGACCATCGTATAGTAATCGTATTAGAATGGTCACCCATGGAGGAAATAAGGTTGCCCAGATATTTTTGCCGTCAGCCACTGACTGTGCGGCTCATGTCGGCGGGACACCCATTTGCACACCAGTTAATCAGCGTGGTTTTATGTTCAGATTTCATATTCAGCATGATATTTATTGACAATAATTTTACTCATTGACTACTAAAGCTCTGAAATCTCAACTGTGCAGCAGAACGAACGAAAATTCAGGCATGTGCCTGCAATAAGTTTCCCATATTTGCAACAGTACAATATGGCGAAGTCTTGGTCAAGCTATTCAAACTCACTGTTCTGCTTTAGACCGTTAACCTCTTCCAGCCACGAGGTTCTATACTTAGTCCAAAACTCTGCATTCGGCTTCTCCATGTCTATTGCTAAGCCGTTGTCCAAAGTTCCTGCCAGTAGGATAACCAGGCCCTTGAATTTTTCTGCATCAGCAGTCTTATAGATGGTTGTCGCACAATTCGGACAGAAATGGATGTTGAGCAGCATACCACTCTCGTGCTTCTTCATGAAGGTCTTGAGTGGCCTCGAACCAATGCCGATGGAGAATCTATTCTGTGGAATCATCAAGCAGGTAGAATAGCATGAGCCTGTTATCTTGTGGCACTCTTGACAATGGCAAAGGGCCTGTATTCTTATAAGCATCTATGATTTCCGTTGCACAGTAGTATCAGCTTACAGTCATGGCAGGCTCCCCGGACAATTCATACTTGAAGTCTCCGCAGAGGCAACTTCCAGAAGCCATAGGGATGATATTTTCTGATAATCCCTTAAAGTAGTAGTTAATTGTTATAATATGGGACGCTGCGGCGGCAGTGAGTCAAATCTGTACATCACTCGGACCGCTAGAGTTCTACATAATAACGGAAGCCTGACTGATTGCATAGCTTGACATCACTGCGGTACCTAATGGAAAGTATATCCATGAGTAGTCACCATGTGCTACGGCAATCATTACCTGAAAACATTATTGAAATTACCCGGCACCACAGGCTGATGATGTCATCAGACTCGACCCTGACCCACACAGTGTCAAAGAGTTGTGGCACTGTGGTGCAATATTCCCGCTGAGACTGGTTCAATCACTTTTGAGCTCGATTTGCCATATCTGTCATTAAGTTGTATGCAATATAAGCTTTCGTTTGGGCACGAAATGACCGTTTCGTGTCGTGTGCGTTGGGAGGGTACTTTCACGGTATCGTCTTCGGAAAAGCCGTCAACCGCAGTAAGATATCCGACGATGAGCGTCGGATTGCCCTCGCGTTGTTACTCGAGACGGCGTCGCTTGCCGTAGAGGGCATTTCGAGACGGGCTTCTGCGGAATTACCGACAGCGTGGCGAGGAAGCGATTGGCAGAGTACGGCAAGAATGAGCTGGCTTCGCTGTCTTGAAGCCGTGGTATGTGATTGTCTTTCAGGGCATACATAATTCATCCGTTCAACGTGCTCCTTTTGGTACTTGGTATCTTGGCCATCACTCTCGCCGACGAGCCGACTGCCTTCTACTTCGTCATGGCGACGGTTATCTTATCCGTAGGTCTACGTTCTCATGAAGGTGAGTAAAGAGTGTGGCTGCTCTGCTATGAGTCTGCTGAGACAAATATTAGATCTTGAATCGCAGAAGAGTTTCCAGTCAATGCGCGAGCTGGTGGGAACCGCAGACCAAAGTGCTTCGCTCCGACGGCGTCGGCGGATTCATCGAGACAGAGGTCGCGATGGCGGAAGTCGTGCCGGGTCACCTTCTCAATCTCCGCCCCGGCGACATCTTTCGCGGCGACGCCGTGCTTATTAAGTCTAAGGATCGCTTCGTGTCCCAATCGTCGCTCATCGGCGAGTTCCTGCCTGGCGAGAAGAGCAACGATCCACGAAGACGGTGAACTCGGCCCTCAGCTCAGCATGACGGAGACTACCAACTCATTCGACGTCGGTGTCCGCAAGATCGCCTTTTTTCTTCTCGGCTTCGATATTGTCATGGTTCCGGTTGTCATTGTCATTAACGTCTGACCACTCACAATTTACAACGCCGTCATCTTCGGCATGTCTGTCTTGATCGCATTGACACCCGAGATGCTTCCCGTGATTCTCAGCGCCAACCTGGCGCATAGTGTATCCGAAATGGCCAAGCTCAAGACTATCGTCCGCAAACTCGACGCCATCCAGACCATGGGCGTTGTCGACGTCATCTGCAGCGACACGACCGGCACATTGACGAGGTCGTCCTCACTGACTACCACGACGTTGCTGCAGTTTAGCGACGTGCTCAAGTATGCGTGTTGTGGGCTTGATCGGTGAGTGAAGCTAACAACGTTAGAGAATGTGAGGGGTCTGAGCCGAGGCTCGAATAGGACAAGAGTACTCAAAGGGGCGAGTTGGACATTGCAGGTTTGAGAAGGCTTGTGATTGAAATTTTGCGGAATCACTTGAACTTGCCGGATTGTGCGATGCTTAACTATGAGAGGAATTTCGTATGACACAATCAGATGCAAGAGCCACTACTATACTGTACCAAGCATATGACTCTAGCTATCCTGCCCGACTTATTGTCGCCATGGTCGAGTATTAACTTTCAAGGAAATTGAAATCTCCCACGTACGGTCGGCGCAAGAGAAGAATCGTCTTATGTCTCTCGTGCCTAGGACATATCAGGTTAAAGTGGAATTCTCTCTCTTTCTATTGCTTTCGGTACGCATTGTGACCTCCCATGGCTCGTTGAGATATCGGGCTTATGAAAACAACTAACCGTGATCATGTGAAAGGTTAATGACTATGAAGAAGATGCTCTCTGCTGTGGTTCGGGGTCTATTCGACTCTTGACCGCACTCCGCCTGACAGCGACCGGCGCGTGCGACACATCGGCCATGACGTCAGATGGCCGCTGTTGCTGCGGCGCTCCGATGTCTAGACGTTGGTTGTCAATATCTGATTCTCTAAGAATATCAACCTATATGAGCTGTCAAGCAACTTAATACGTTTATCATTTAGCATTATTTGGCATCATTAGGGTTCAGGGTTCATGACATATGACACCGAGATCTAAACGATGCACAGCTCAAGCGGCGGCAGCTGGTTGCATGATATTTCAGCTTTTGTCGACACAGGGCTTATTTACTATCACACTGAAAATGTTGGTCATGGCCACAGAATAAGGTCAAAAGAGAGGAGAATCAAATCAGACGTTTGTCCTATTTCATTGGAATTTCGAGACAGGCTCATTTTGCTTCCATCTTGAAAACCCTGAACTCCACGCCGACCAACTTTCCTGCCTCGACAATCAATCTGCCCTGTCGGAATAAGATCGAAAAGTTCAACCAAGCATGCTCCTTACTCGATGTGTTGCAAGTGATGTTATTAAACACGCTGGCTTCACCAAATTCAGTCGACTTCGCCTCCTTGTCTCCCTTCAAAATTTGCCGATTTCTGCATCAATGGAAATGAAACCCTTGTTATGGAACCGGAAAATGTCTTTCCTGGCGTTATCTTGCGCCACCATATGAACGTCAAGTCCAATAACACCTGCCGAGGCGTAGACAGTCGTGTAGTCACCACCACCTGGGAGAATCTTTGCTTGGAGGTCGGAGTTCACCGCCTCAATAGTTCCGCCAGTGGTCGCCGTCCAGTTCGTGTCGCCACGGGGCGTTGAGCCACCACGAATCGCGGGTGCGAGATCAATGTGCATGTTTGCGACATGCTCCAGACGAGGTGCTGGTGACATGACTGAAACGTACCTTATCAGCACTATGGGACCAAGAGACGGGCGGTGTGTTTGGAAAAAGCTTGGAGATATACTGGACGCGAGAACGCTGAATGGTGCAGGAGAGGATTGGCGAGAGTGTTCTGTTGTCGCAGATACAATTTGATGTTGCGCTTTTCCGTTCGCAAATGGGGAAGCTTCATACTACATATATGGGAGATCCCATGGCTACCGATGTCGTACCCTAGGATTACCTGGCGCATTTCAACAACCATGCTAGAGATGAAAGATGTACGCTATTGTAATTAGTAATAAACACCGCTAATTACTCCGAGAGAGGAAGACCATATAATCCTTAGTGCGGCTCTCACCATAGTGACCCTCGGCCACAGCCGACTTAGTAGGGCATGCATTTAATGTTCAGCGGTGGCCTATACTATTCATCGATTCACCGATTCTCCGAAACTCCTATAATCTTTCTCTAAAGACCGACAGGTACCTGTGCCAGCCATTTGCAGACTACCGGGAAGTGTAGCTCGCTCGATTAATAGAAGCTGCCGGCCTATATCAATTGCACCCATCATCGAATTAAAAGCATGAAATAAGTCCTCAACCTGAGTAGCTTTATATTCAATAAGTACAAGTTACCAGCGTTGAAAATAAGCCGCACGGCATCTGACATAGCGTGTCTGCGATACTGATCTGACGAATTATTCCACCGAGATAATCTATTACAGCCTCTGCTTTCCTTAGTAGTGCTGGGGTCGGTGTAATAAATTTGCTGACAAACGACGGCTCCGGTTCGGGCACGTCATCCAAAATCATTTTGTGCGACCTAACTTTTAAGTATGGCAAGCTAATTAAGGTTTGACACGTGCGCCGCTCAGGTCCACCGTTGTCCTTCGCAAGTTCGAACACAACATCTGTCTTCCTAAAACATGAGGAAAATGTTCATAACGAGCTTCGAATGGAAAATTAAATTATAAATCGTCTTTAGCGACCTACGAGTGCAAATGCGAACTTCGAGCGGAATAAAAAACGCCGTTAGCGGACGTCCAGTGAAATTAAATGATGACGGGTTAACCCCTACATCGCCCGCGCCGCTCCACGCCAGCCATGAAAAAGTGCGGCAGTCCCAAACAGTTGAGTTGGTGCATGCGAGGCCTCGCACTTCGTCACACATATGTTGGCTGTGCGACCTTTCGCGCGAGTCCCAGCCCTAATGAGGTACCAAGGCCCCGTAACAATGCCAAACTGATCGTCACCAAAAGATTTGATATTCTTTTACGCCGGAAGGCATCCACAATCAGTCAAAGAGATGTGTTAACGGGTTCAACGCGTCGGGCGCGCTCGCAAGGACGCATTCCTACAGCCGCACCAGGGCCGCTTCCAGCAGGTTTTTTTAAGCAGCAATCGTAATAGTTCCTCCTTACAATCATCTTAATCTATCGCTATCATTATTGAGATTTTGCATTCCATTGTTCACATAGTTCTATGGACATCGAGACTCATTGGCGCCGAGGCAAAAATTCAACGATGGTGACGAACTCACTGACTAAAAAGTTTCAAGTGCAGCAGACTGGAGCCTAATGGCACGGAGTACTTGAAGCACTTGCGACTGAAATGCGGTCGCAAACTGAGAGAACAACGGCAGAAGATCGATAAATCTCTCGAGGATGCTTTGCTCAACAAAAGAGAAACTAACCAGAGGAGCACTTCCATCGGAACGAAAAAGCCGAAACGCGACTGTATCTCAACTCGTGCAGAACTTCTCGATGCTGGAAAAGGTTGTGGCCAAATATAACTCTATTCTGGACGTCCCAGAATGTGACTCCCTGGATCGTAAGCCTCCTCACCTTGATATAGACATCATAAAGGATGCGCAAAATGATGACCAACTTAGTGGAGTCAAATCTGTGCGTCATATATGGGGCCTCTTTGGGGAGTTAGGCGAAGCCACTGGTGATGCTCCGAAATGGATATCGTCCGAAAGACTGCGAGACGCCATGGCATCATTCGTGGCCATTCAAGCAGTCGAAGAAGAGCTGAAAATCCTATAACGGGAAATGGTACACATCGTGTCATACTCCAAAGGACGAATCGAGAAGCCAAAAGTGGCAAATTTAAAAAGCATTACGCAACCTCTTTGACAACATCGCAAACTCTAACAACGCCGGAAACTTAAATCTGACCATTCCTCGTCGAATACTCGCGTCAACTGCTCGTAACCTGTTTATTTATTCGTCGTTCTCTCAGCTCTCTGTCATAAACGATACACCATGCCTTATCACACATATCTAATGTCCCAGATATGAAAATGAAGCAGATGACCACTGGATACCCCGCAAGTGAGTTTGACATTTCGTGATTTATGGATTAGACTATCTGGAGGTAGTAGCTTTGCTTGATTCATAGATGGCATTTTTTTAAATCAGCCTCAGATATATTGTTCATTTCGTGTTATCCAAATCTCTTTGATCGCCAATGGAGATGAGATGATTAATCAGCTGCACCTAACAGGGCACGGCGGTTCAAAAGCACCAACCGAGCAATCTTGGCCCTTAGCGCAAGACATGCTTAGTTGCCACATTATTAAGCCGCGCCGTTTATCAGTGATTCGACTGTGAGCTGAGCTATGGGTACATCTTCGCGGTGAAGTTGATTGTGCATTAAGGTATTACAGTTAATTCGAGTGCAGTAGTTGTTACCCGCCCTTTCTCCCCATATTATTTGTAGCTTGTGTGGCTCAACAAGAAGCTTACGACTACCACCTGTCTGGAACCTCCCGCTAAGGCACGACGAATCCCGGGGTGAGATATTTTGGGCTCATTTAAGTCGCGCCTCCGTAAAACATACAACAGTGTCTTTGCCGGTCTGACTGGTTCTGTCCCCACTACCCATAAAATAAAGTACATTGATTCCAATTCCCTTCTAATTTGTCGATTTACGACTGCTTTAAGCAGGTTTCTGCCATATGACGGGCAGTATTCTTGAGTCCGCACTCACATATGTATCGAACCGCGATGTCGTCTGGACATATATCGAAGACAGCTGTGTCACGCAGCCGGAGGGTCAGGGCCTGCAATCACTGCCGACAGTTCAAGGTCAGCAAGGTCCCGGAAACTGGACATTCGAACGGCCCCGTATTGACGATAGTCCATAGATTCGCTGTGACTTGGCAGAGTTATTTCCTGCTCCATGCTCCGCGTGCAATGGAAAGGGCAGGGATTGCAATGTCGACTCTACCTTCAAACCCATTCGAACGAGAAGGTTAGTTGTCGTAGATGCGAGGCATGCATGACTATTAGTAATAATTAACGAAACTTGCAGTCTGTTGAAAGAGGTCACGACACAGTTGACCCTTATCCAAGATACGCTCAGAGATCATGATATTACTATTCCTCGTTCTTCATTTGTACAGGCCTCTCCTGCACTTGATGATATTATTGAACGACCTCGACTTGAAAGCGCTCCTGCAGCTCCTATACCTACACCGTCTGTCAGTTCCAAAGCTGATATGTCATTCGTCGGGAGCCAACAACTAGGAGACATAACTTTGGAGGCTGATACCATTCGGGACCTCTTTGAATGGTATCTAATACTATGTGGGAATGTATATTCGCTGAGAAGTGCTAACATATTTCTAATGCAGTTTCCGCCGAAACCATTACTTGTACTTTCCGATCCTCGATGAAGAGTTTTCAGCAACAGACCTAGTTCAATCATGCCCGCTTTTATTTTGGACGGTCATTATTATTTCTTCTCGTTATCATACGCGACATCGTTCCATCTATCGAAGTCTGTTTGATCCGTACATAGAAATCTTGTCTAACGCACTCGTCCGCTCTATCAGGTCAGTTCGCGTTATTCAGGCTATTCTCTACCTCTGCCTGTGGCCCCTGCGCATCAGCAAACAACATGGGGATCCAAGTTTGAACTACTGCAGTGTGGCTGTGAATGCGTCGTTGAGAATGGGACTACATAGGCCAGTGCTGGAGAAGGAAAATCGGAATCGTGGTCATGCTTTTGTAGGTGACAGCGAGGAAAGAATGAGGACGTGGGGTGGGTGTCTCTACTTGAGCACGCAGTGAGTTTGACATGGTTATCGGTGTGAGATGAGCTCTAACATATACATATACAGCCTGAGCATAATGCACGGACTTCCAATTCAACTGTCGATTCGCTTATACTTGGATACCATCAATGCCATTGTTACTAGTGATGACCGTTCAGAGTTTAGTGCCCTCGTGTTAATTCATTGTCACATGGCAAATATGGTGTCGGGCTTGGAAGGCAGTTTCGATCCGCTTGCGTGCAGCACCTTGATAACACTATTTGAACGAGAACTTGAGTCTATCAAGACCACCTTCAGGCAAGTATGGAGTACAGAGTTGGAAATATCTCTCCTGGCAGCAAAATTATGCCTTTATGATCTATCTTTGTGCCATATTGGTCGCTTGTCCTCTAGTACCAGACCTGCTGGGCATCTGAAGCCTGGAGAATTGGTGATTCTGACCTACGGCTTGACCGCAGCCTCGCGCGTGATTGACATTTTCAACAAATCGGCTCTCGATGATTCAGGAGTAAATGATATGGCATCATTTAGGTTGCAGATATATTATCCAAAGAGGTTCTTTATCCTGATGATGTATGCGACATTATTCATGTTTAGGATCTTGGGAATGCCGGCGCAATTGGAGAAATCTGATATAAATATGGCACGTCGCAAAGTTCAAATTGCAATAAACGTCCATCGTCGATCAATAAGAGAACCAGGTGACGAACACGAGCGTTGGGCAGCCTTAATCGAAATTCTCTCCCGCATTGAGCCGTCCTTCTATATGGAGCATTTTCGAAGCGAGTACTCCAGGTCGCTTATTAGCGAATGTAGTCGCATGGCGAGCGAACGAAGATTTGGAAACTTTAGTCATGTTGATGCATGCGCAGATGGGTCTAGCCCATCTGGTGCACCTCGCGAGCCGCTACCGACTCAGTCTCAGATTTTCACGGAACAGTCAGCTTTGTTGCATGCAGATCATATCAGCCAGAGTGTCTTGACGACCTCGGACTTCGACAGTGGCGAACTTCCATGGGGTGTTTGGGACAACGTGTTATTTGATTCTTTGATGTTTTAAGTTGATATTGTAAGTTAGTTGTGGAAGAAGGGAATGCTGTACAAGTTAGCTTTGTTGGACATTTGTTTGGCGTTTATAAACTTGCGATTTACTACAATCCAATCATATGTACATAGTAATGCCACTGAAAAGATCCAACCCCCAATGCACCGTTTGATTAGGAACTTGACATGACTTTTCAGGTGACTTCTTAATCCAGTTTATTCAATTACAGATTGTCTAGACATAAACCACGTGCAATGGTTAAATAGAGGAAGAATAGTTATAAAATTTCCTAGTAACAAGTTTCCAAAGCGCCCAAACGCCGTCATCACCGGGCAGGCAAATATCTCAGGCAGGCCTGTTTACTTGTACTTCGACTCTCCACTCTCATCGAAAGAGTTCATATCCGAGACCGCCACGCCTTCTTTAATGTCCATCTTCTTAGTGCGACTGGTACTAAAGTCGGCGGCATCCCAACTTTTTTGGAAGCAATATCCCGGCTGAAGCAATGTCTGTGCTCCAGCAGCGATGAAGATCATCCTAAAGTGATATCAGTAAGCGATCTATTCGACACTAATCCTGCGCATTAACACTTACGCTCCCTCCAGGATCATGAACGTCACCTCTTGGTTCGCGAGAGTCCCCTGGAAACCCTGACTAAGTTCGGCGACATGGTAGACACTTCTAGTAAAGACACACGAAATAGCCATGGCAAGACCCAGATAAATACAATAGCCGGCTATTTGTCAATCCCACATGATTGGGATCACGTGCGTCTAGACCACCTTGGTACACTCTCCAGGCAAACCCGGCGCAAGCAGTCATGAACAACAGAGTCCAATTGAAAAATAAGTCCCGCCAGAATGAGGTTCTTACCTGCATTTGCCGAGCTAGACCCAGAACCTTATGCAATGACACCTCCTGACGCTGTACATACGGTAAGCCACAGTTCGGGCGACGAAACCTTCACTTAGTTGTTCCTTGAAGAAGAAGCGATATGACATCACACGCAATAAATACAAGAGTATAAGTTCGTGGCTTAAACCGAGAGAGATTTTCGCCATAAACCACAACACTAAGAAAAGTTAGTATACAATCATTGTTTTGACAATGAATGTACTGATATCCTCGAGAGACAAAGATACACGGCGGCCCAAGAAATGCGGGCGTAATTGTCAAGCAAACCAAATACCTGAAACATCAGTGAGAGATCTAGCTGCATCGGATGTAACTGGCCTTACATGGCAAACGGGTTCCTGATGAAAGGATTGAAGTGCATCTGTATGCGACCAACATACCCCAAGATTTTCGACGAGGACAGTGAAGTTAGATTATATCCAGAGTAACTCACGAACAAGCCCGCCCAGCATAGCTACAGAGTATCCCCATATTCTGTACCGGACAAGCAGCAGGATCTGAACAATATTGATCAGCTACAGTTCTTTATGTCGAGTTGCGAGGTCGGGTGTTGTTGCTGTTTTAATGGTCACCACGTGACTGCGTAGAAGGTATTGTAAGTCTTCCTGGTAGATTTTGTCGCATCCGCCAAGCACGAGGGGATTGTTGCGCGGCGCCTGGAAGTGCGTCTCGGACTGCGGGAATAGGGCTAGGACTTCGGATATCATTTTGCACGATGCTTTATGCAAACAAAAATTTGACATTTCAGTCCGTGCTAAGCTACATTTAAAGACATCTTTCAGGCAGTTACGAACATGTTCTAGGAACCACTTCCAATTCTCCCCATTCCCTGCCTTAACGACTCCGAATGTGAACGGGAAAAAATGGTTGTCTCCATCGATACCTACAGCAATCAGCAGATTACCTTGGTATTTAGACATCAGATGCGTTCCGTCGAGAGCAATCAGTGGCCGGCAATGCTTGAACCCTTCAATGGACGACGCATAACTGACAAACAGAGAGTAGAATTTCTCCGCTACGACATTCAATATTGTGTAACTGCCCGGATTTTGTCGTTGATTTCTTTGATGTATTTAGGGAGTTTTTGGAAACTCTCAGCGTCGTTGCCATTAACTTTGTCCAAAATTAGATGCTTGGCCCTTAGAGCCACCTTACAGTCGATCTGTCCCTGTGGTCAGTGTGGACATCTGCTTTCAAATGTACGGGTCTATATTCATTTTTGTTTTCTATGACCGCTGAATAAGTTGTAGCAGCCCAAGTCGTGCCGGCATGCTTATTCTTGGACGGCCGGTGTACAGCAGTGTGTGCCATGCACTCTCGTGATCTCAAATATTGAGCTTTCACCGAGACATCTTGCATGGATCTTCCACCCGCAAGACAAATCTTTGCAAACCAGGCTTACACGAGATCTATCAGAATAATGGATGTTGAATCGATAACCTTCTGAAATGGCAATATCTTTCATAGCAACATAAGGGGCCTTCCCCTTTGTCGGGAAAGTTGTCTCCAATTTGTACGGGCATAATAGACAATGTTGTTGGACGCGAATGGCGCGATATCGGAATTGCTGGACAATTTGCTGCATTGTAGATTCGAGTCGAGTTGTCTTGGACGCGTGTATTAACCCAAAACGAGTTTTGGTTGATGGGATAGGAGAAGCGCGTTCGAGCGCGAAAAGAGGGTAAATAATGCTGGATAGTCATTAAATATGCACCAGTCAGCCTGCAGCGGATGGAAACCTTCTTTCTGGAGGGTACGAATGAGTTCCTTGTTCCAGCACCGCAGAGCTTGCTTTAGGCCATATAGACTGCGGTGTAACTTACAGACCATTCCCGGGTCTATGATACACCCCCGTGGCTGATTCATATATATTTCCTCATCGAGAGCCTGCCATTTAAGAAGGCGGTCGTTAAGCCGACATCAAGGTTAAATCACTATAAACTAGCTAGTCATTGCTCAAAACCTTTAGACCAATGCGGATCATCAACAGATGGATAGGGCTGTTGGCGATACGATATCGGCAACGTTTGGGCAAATCGGCAATCGGCATCGTCGAACTTAAGGTCTGCTGATAATTATCGTCTATCGCATCGGCAGCTGTTAGAAGCTTGACGATACGATTATCGTTGCCATAATTAAATGTCTAATAATAGTTTGACACCCTGAACAAGAATATTTTTCTAGCACGACATCTGTAGTACTATGATCCCAAATGCTAACTTCACAATTAACACCCTTGTCATTTTGCCACAATGCCTCCCTTTGAGAGGATGACAACTCGTCGTAAGCGCCTCGACTACAGAGCCCTCAACGATGGCAGTGATGACGATGAGAAAGTTGATGTTATTGAGGGCAATTTATGAGAGAGCGTCAGGGAGGCGTGATTCATAATGTACCCGTGAAAATATTACGAATATTACCAATAAAGCGAACAAAGCTATAAAATTCCATGGATGCAATTAACGGTCGCCAGGTTGGGAAGTCTTCGAGGTGTTGGATCCAATGGCATAAAGTGGTGCTGGCGATCATGACGTCATCCAAAGCGGTGCACCGTCGCCCGCATTCTCTCGTACGTAACGCAATGTAAGGGTTTCGTTGGACCAAGCGCGGAAAGTTGCGCAGCCAATCATTAGAGTTCAATAATTGAGCTCTGAATATATATAACCTCACTGCCGGACTCAAGCCCGCGCAGATACTTGTTTTTACATTAACCGTAAGGCTACCCCTTATCTCGGCAGAATTCGTGTGACTCGTTTTCAGATTTCTACGATCAACAAATACTCAATTAAGCATTCTTGGTATGCAATTGACGAAAGCATTGCTGCCTCTCATAATGGAGCTATCAAAGAGATCAAGGTAACTTCCTTAATGCATGATGGGTGCTCTTTCACTTCTGCTGTCTGGTGACTCTTCCACGTTGTGTTGGGAAGTGCCACCGAATGGTTGCAGTGATGGGGCTGAGATTATACCATTACGAACTTGATCTGGATAATTCCAGCGAAAGGACATGCTTACCCCCTTTTTTGTTTGACAAGCTCCCAGAATACTAACACTTCCAAGTTTAATTCATTCAAGTCGTCATCATTCAATATGTCTACTGACAAAATTACATTCTTGACGAACTGGTACAAAATCTGGTTGCGGCGCGTTTACGATTATTGCTAACGTTATTGCAGGCATGCCACTCCGTACCACGCTCCCCTGTACCTAGCTCAAGCGAAGGGATACTTTAAGGAAGAGGGCATCAAGGTTGCTATTCTTGAGCCCAACGACCCTAGCGTATGGTCCGGTTTACATATGCGTCATCTCTATCTCCCTTGCTGATGCTTGCTATAGGATGTCACTGAAATCATTGGCAGCGGAAAGGTAGACCTTGGCTTCAAAGCCATGATCCACACCCTGGCTGCTAAAGCTCGTAACTTTCCCATTCAATCCATTGGATCCCTCCTCGACGAGCCCTTCACCGGTGTTGTATACCTCAAAGACAGCGGCATCACCACGGACTTCCGCTCGTTGAAAGGGAAGAAGATTGGCTATGTAGGCGAGTTTGGCAGTATGCAAATCATTATTTACTTTCATGGCAGAAATGTCAATGCTAACAAGCACAGAAATTCAAATCGACGAGCTCACCTCTCATTACGGCATGAAGCCTGACGAGTACACAGCTGTTCGCTGCGGAATGAATGTCTCCAAAGCAATCATTAAGGGTGAGATTGACGCTGGCATTGGTTTGGAGAATGTGCAGATGGTCGAGCTCGAGGAATGGCTTGCTGGCCAGGGTCGCCCGAAGGACGATGTTCAGATGCTCAGGATTGATGAGCTAGCTGAGTTGGGGTGCTGCTGCTTCTGTAGTATCTTGTACATCGGTAAGTGGATTGCGTGATTTGCGGTTGTGTTGCTAGGCGTCTTGTCGCTACCGAAGATCTTCCTGCTGATATATGTCAGGTAACGAGAAGTTTCTCGCTGAGAACCCTGAGAAGGTCGCTAAGTTCCTCCGCGCCTGTAAGAGAGCGACCGACTTCGTGTTGGCCAATCCGGTCCAGGCGTACGCGGACTATGTGGACTTTAAGCCCGTCATGGGAACTTCCCTTAACCAGAAGATTTTCGAGCGCTCCTTCGCGTATTTCTCCAAGGACATGAAGAACGTTAAGAGAGACTGGGTGAGCAAATTAATCTGATCAGTCATGCAGTGATTTCTCGCTAACTCTGAGACTTGTACAGACCAAGGTCACCAAGTATGGTAAGCGTCTCGGTGTCCTAGATGCAAACTTTGAGCCCAACTACACCAATTCTTTCCTCAGCTGGCCGCTTGAGGGTGATTCGGCCGATCCTACTGGCGACCAGAAGAAAATGGTCCAGCTCCAAAAGGACATCGCTGCCAATGGGGGGTTCCATAGGCTTTCTATTACTCAGACGGCATGAGGTCTAGGATTCTTTTTTTTGATGATGTGGACTTGTGTGTGGCTGATAGGATAGTGCACGCATGCAGTTCCTCGCGCCTATGTGGTACTATTGACTTCGCGTAGCGATCTTCATAAATATATATTTACTTTCTTTTTTATGCCCTGTTCAGTGTTGTCTACATTCTAACCACTTCCGTACAGTTTGTGGCTGGAAGGTGCAGGATGGCTGGGGTTCACACTATCGATGTAAAATCAAGCTGTATGCGTAGGGCACCTTCAGACGCGATTGTTTGCGCCAGGTAATGAAGACACAAGTAGTTGTCGCATGAATGCCTGAGATACTATTACTTTGATTGAGAGACAACGCGCTAGTCTTTCCTTTCATCTGAACGAACTTATGCGGGAGCATTTTACCCGCAAGATGAAGGCAGATAGTCCACTTGTGGATCATCTTAGGGAGTTTCATAATCTCCACGAACGGCAGAATGCTGCCGAGGGTCCCATTGATGAGTTGTGTTCCGCATCGTGTTCCTTTTCCTCGTCTCTATCATGAGGCAGGCACTCTCGTAAGGTCACCAAAACCTTACTGTTGACATGTTTCAGGTTCCGTCTGCAACGGCGTGGTCTCCCTCAGTCGGCTGTCGACGCCACATATATCATTCGGACCTGAGAGTGTTCACACCTCTCAAAGTGGTCGATGTTTAAACAAAGCTTGCTAGGGCGTTGGGAAGGGGTGCAACAAACCACCTTTGAACAGTATACCATTGCATAATTTTCGAGGCTCGTAAACATCCAGCGTTGCATGCAGTGCACAAGTAGATAGAAATTATGTTGGTAGGGCATTATTTGGTGCGCTATCTTCTCACTTAAAGCAATTGAGCTCCTGTACCAGTGCTTGTCGAGATGTATTTGTACTCAACATCTCCACAACCACCCAGCAATTTGGAGAGAATCTTGTTTGATACAAGTTGCAGGTAACAGAATAAAGAATTTTCGAGCCAGAAAGTCGTCGTAAGAATTTCGCGTATAGTTGTGGATTGCATAAAATCCGCGTTATGTTATTAATATGACGGTGTTACAAGCACGATTGTGATTGAACGTTAGATCTGTCAGGCGGTGAAAATGTAACATTTAAGCTGTGCTTTGTGGCGGTAATTGAGTTCGAACCTAAATGAACAATGATTCAAAGAAAGAAGTTCAAAGTAACTACAACCTGTATCTCAATATCTCACTGGTGTCGATCATGTACTATTATTATCTCGTCCAGCTTCTCTTCTCACGTGCAGTGTTGAGCCGAGACCCATCGATCACGTGTATTCTGCCATTTGTGCACCCAGATCAGTCAATACCAATCATTCACTAAATGACAGCATTTTGGATTAATCAGAGGAGGATGTGCTGGAAGGCTGTGGCACGGAGCAAACTATCCTGTCGCGATATTACATAGGACCCTTGCCTCAGTCACCACTTCTCGTTTTAAACATCTTTCACAAGTATCCCAGCAGATCGCGTCACTAAGTGGATCACCCACATATAAGAACCTTGCTGACTTCAGGTGCTCGCGCCATTTATGTTCATTTCTCTAATGTTATTCACTAAGCATCCCAAATTAGCAATCGTTTTTGTGAATCGAACACGTTGAGTACACTATAAATGGACCCTTGATGTCGAAATACGGCTTGTAAGAGCTGGAAAGAAACGCCATCTGGGAGTCCCGTCGATTGACGGCGAGCCGCTAAGCCACTTTAGGGTGATATCACATGGGGATTCACCTGTCACATGGAAAATTCAACCGCATATCTGTTATGATATGCCGCATTCCCCCTGATGGTTCAGTTGAGCTACCAAACATCATCAGTCTTCCATTCCTGCGTCACTTACCGAGCAAGATATATCCGCTGAAGTCCCACCACAGTTGTTGGTAATCCTACAACCAGTCAACAGTCGCGTCATGCCACTCGCATACCTTCAACATGAGAGATGACTCGCGATTCGACTACGTCTTTGTAAGGTTCTGGATTATCTTATTAAGCTCTATAGCTCCTCTCAGCATATCCTACTGTGTTCTTGTCCTCTATGGAGTTCCTTATTCCTATCGCGTTCATCACATTCTCGAGATTTGGGCAATAGCAGAGACGACTTTTTATTTCTTCACTCTCTTCTTCAGGGCGTACTATATTCAAAGTCCCGCTATACATCCGCCTCTGCCATCTAGAGATAAACGGCTTGAACTTTTCATTCTATGTGAAGAAAGTATCTCGGATCACAAGCAATACATATCTAAATGGTTCATGGACACTCCAATCACGGATATTCAGAAGGAGAATATGAAAGACTTTCTCCGGTGGGCTTTCTTGAATAATGTTGCGCCCGATTCTAAATACGACGAGGAGTTAGAAGAGTATGTGACGATCCTTGAAGGGAAGTTGAACTTGAAATTCCCCCCAGGGCGGGCTGATAATGTCAAGTCTTTGAGACTGACCGTCGACAAAGTGAAGACCCTTCACCGCAGTCTTGTGTGGTACATGGTAAGCACTTTTTCCGTCAAGCAGCATCGCAAAGAAAGCTACTTGAAGCTAACTACTTTATTATGCAGTGTATTCATGTGGTCGACGTTATCACCTTTTTCTCTCTGCTTGTCCACGGATTCCATTTCCACCATAACTCTGCTATGCGCTGCCTTGCCGTCTTTCCACCTCGACTTCAAACCTTAGTTAGTGCGCATCGTTCACCAGTAAAGAATCTTACTTATTATCATCGTCCTCATACCGCTCGGGACAAGCTGCCGCTGCTCCTCATTCATGGCATTGGGGTCGGTCTGTATCCTTACATAGACTTCTTGGCAGAACTGAACCCAATTACACATGAAACAGAAGGAGACATTGGAATTATTGCGGTGGAAATCTTGCAGGTATCCTCTCGGATCACGGAGCCGGTATTGACAAAGGAAGACATATGTCATCAAATCCGAGCTATTCTGAGTCATCACGGATTTGAGATGGTTGTATTGGTAACTCATTCGTAAGTATTGCGTCATTGTAATGTGCCTATTTGCTAATCCCCATCCTTTTAAGATATGGGTCAGTGATCGCTACGCATCTTCTGCACAATCCTGCAGTGACCAACCGCATCGCGTCCGTCGTGGTGGTTGACCCCATAACAATTCAGTTGCACCACCCCGATGTAGCTTACAACTTCGTAAGTCGAATCTCCTCTGATTCTATCCCAATCGCCTTCGCCTCTGTATACCGAGAGCATGTACTGACTGTAGTGATATACGTTTAGACTTTCCGCAAACCCAATTCCGCGAACGAGTGGTTTTTGTGGTACTTCGGGTCAATGGATATGGGTGTCGCTCATACGCTGGGTCGCCGCTTTTTCTGGTCCGAAAACATTCTTTGGAAGAAGGACTTCTGCGACCGCCACGCCACAATTTTCCTCGCCGAAAAAGACAATATTGTCCATACGGAGCATGTCAGAGCATATCTGCTGAATCACTCAACAGAGCGCGAAATTGCGGCGGATGGCGACCAAAAAAACATGTTGCATGACCAAAAGATGGAGAAAGGACAACCGAAGGTGATCTGGTGCGAAAATTTGCATCATGGACATATTTTCGCTGCAAAATACTGGAGGAAGCGTTTGGTCAATGAAGTTCTCGAGCACTCGGCACAAACCTACAATAATGATGTGTCACGATGGACCAGTCGGAATTCGCCATACTAATTTTGTTACGCCATGACATGAAATCTCGATAATAAAAACAGCCGATACACTTTTACTCATAGAGATAATTTGATGTATTAACCACTGTCACTGAATGTCATACAGTGAGCACACATACGACTGGGAGACCGCACGTCTTCATTAAACAACGTGACTACCTTCTATTCTATGTATATATATATTGCTCTGACGATTAGTAATTTGAAGGCCACTTTTTATCTTACCGACCGAACGTTGTTGTAGCAAAATTCGGCGATTGGCAGCCAATCCACCGAGTCATCCTGTTGGTAATTGATATAAGCTGGGTTTCCCTGGACGTGCGTGTAAACGCCATATATTGTCGCGAAACAGACGTGTACGTCAGGAAGACCGACCTTAAAAATTCATAGACGGGTTGGACCTCGGACGGTACGGACCTGGAAGTGGTTGCAAATGTCCGAACGGATCGTGCCTGAGGGGTTTAATTCTCGAGAATATTTCACAGTTCGCAATGTAACGATTAATATATAGCTGCATACCTGGCCAAATAAATAATTTCTTGTCACCAGCTCAAAAGTCTTTCCAGAATGTCCAGCAATGGGATCGTCGTGACAGGAACGCAGTATTGCTAGATGATGTTCAGGATCTTCCGCAATATATATCAAGCCTTGAAACAGCAGCGGTTCTTGATCGTTGACTTCTTGTTGTCCAGTGCGTAACGCCTGCATAATATCTCGAGCCTCTGATCCGAATTCACTAAATGAACCAGAGGTGTCAAAAGATCCACAAGAGGCAAAAATTCAACGATGATGTAAACGATTATTTCACAGGACCGCGTTGTTGGCTTGCAGCAGGAGGATTTGGAGGAGGTTCGCGACGACGACCACAGCGACGACGACGAGGAGGAACAGCAGGAACAGGAGCCGGAGGAGGACATGAGCAACCACAGCAATCGGTCTATATGAAAAAGAGCAAAAAAAATTATCCTTAGATCACATCCTCGGATGGTGGATGGCAAACAGGAAGTTCAGGGAATGGCCAAGGCTGTCGGGATGTATTTATGTCTGAAGGCAGTTTCGGTTGTTGAATAAAGTTTTCGCCGAGACGCTTCACGGATGTAAGATATATGATAGACAGATATAGATGGAAATATGATAGGATAGACGGATATAGAAGGAGATATGATAGAGTGCGCAGTATTTGTACATGTTATATAGAGAGCAGGAACTCTTCACATCTATAAGGGAGGCTGGCTGGTGTAACGACAATATACATTGTACTCATCAACGCCATTTGTCGGTTTCTCTCTCGCATTCCGGCCCTCATCTTGCAACATCGGTCTCGGTCGAAAGGTTGCTTCTAGCGGCAGGGATATCATTGGAATCCGGCGGACAAGTCTCTCGGCTGAGACCCTCTCGCAATTGATGTTTCTGAGGTAGATATATATATGACAATCGGGAAAGGTAAATGAATCCGATATGTGATACAAATGTTATTGTGCAATGCGGTGTTTTGTACAAAATTCAAATGCAACTTCGAATATTTCAGTAGAAACGGACTCAAATTCCAATACCACGAAGACCCGTGGCAAAAATCAAGCCCAAATCCGCGATCTCGAATTTATTCTCCATCTTGTCGCTTTAACGAATAACAAACCCAGTACAAACGTGAGTATCCCGTGGCGGAGTTTGAACTCAAACGTGCTCGAAGTAGGCGCGCACGTGCATGAATGGTCTCAAGTGTGCTGAATCTCTAGACCGACGAAGTCTACTCAATCAAGATCCGTGATGGGTTGCTCCCAGATAGTCAATCGCTCAAATCGGAATTCTCTGAATTTATCTTCCCGAGGTTATCTCACTAGAGATCCGCGCGCCCGTCAATGGTTTTAGTACTGCAACAGACTGATTTGCTCAACTTCATTGGTTGAAATGATCACACTTGTGGCATCGTCAACATTGGCATCTGCATTTACGTCATATTCGCTGTCATGAACGGGCTAATTTTCTTCGTCGTGTGCTTCTTGTATCCGGAAACAGCAAACAGATCATAAAAGGAGATCGATGACATCTTATACTGATTCACACCCCTTCGAAGCCATCGGAAGTGGTGGGAGTCGCTCAAAGACTGCCAATCCGACACTCGGCACAGCCATCCAACTGAGTTTTCGCACGTTGAGACAGTCGTGTGTGGTGCTGCTGTATCTTTGAAGGACAAGGATGTCTCTGAAGAGCGTACCGAATAACTTTCGGATAAGGCGTGCCATGATACTAGTCAATTGAAGCGAGGCAGTACCCTGACTTTTACATGCAACTGAGTCATATCGAGCCACAATGTATCAAGATTATCAGACTACAAATCTAATACAAAGGAGACGGATGGATTGCTGGATCTAAACTTCGTTAGGAACTTTTATAAATTATTCAAAGAGATGTTTTAGATGGCGTTTTTAGACAACCTGATCATATATCTAGTCTCACTTCCTGCGGGGTTGTAGGATTCTTGCTAAGGTTATGAGGGTTATCTGAGTCCAGGTCGAAGTAGTGCATAAGAGTATTCCCCATGTGCTCGCGCTTGCCACTTCGCATTGCCCCAGACAGGAAACTTCGGCTTCCATCGTTGTTTCTGTTTAGAGTTTATTAACCATTAACTCCTGTCATACTGAGCCGCACCATCATAATAGCGGCGACACGCGCGCATGAGGGTAGATATTACGACCAAGGACTAGCCCTCACTTGAAGTTGCCGAGTCCATAACGCGACGGGCAATGCGGCTCAGGTGGGGCGGATCGCCCCATCTCGTTGCTTCAGTACGCAAGGAGAACATGGGCAAGCGTGGAGTCCAATCCTGACTCCCAAGGGCGTCTTGATTGAGCCTAGGCCACTGACCTCATCGCGCCCTGACCCTAACATAGTTGTTCCTTATGTCTGACGTTCACGCCAAACCTAAATGGCACCATGACAGGAACGTTGAAGTGATGGCCGTTGATCCGAATCCAGTTTGTTTGACGTGTCTTAGAATGCTTAGAGTGCACTAAACAGCGAGGAGAAGTTCTTAAATGCTAATTACACATTACATGACTAATTATAGATTCGACGGACGACAATATAGATGTCCCTTCACTTCAGGCAAGTATGGCCAAGACAACGGCACCAAGGGCAAGCGCGCCGCTAACCTGGTTGACTGTCGCGGCACCTGTAAACTGAGCTGGTGACGTTGAAGTAACAGTGGAGTTCTTAGCGGTGGTAGTAGCGGTGGTGGAGTTAGTGTACGCTGCTGTGGCTTTGGATGGCTTCGCTGACGTGGTAGTAGCAACCGAAGACGTGGTAGTAGCAACCGAAGACGTGGTAGTAGCAATGGAAGACGTGGTCGAAGTAGCATCCTCGACATAGATGCGAAACGGAATGGCGCCTTTGGGAACGTCTTGGCCGTCTGCAAAGTAGAGAGCCTCGTATGCGTACGCCGAATAGTTATAGGGGTCATTCGTGTTCATCACAGCGTAGAATCCGCTTTCGGAACCATTAACGGTCAGGTAGTTGCTCGAGTCGATCTTGAACTGTGTAACGGTTTCACCGACAGCAATGACGACGATGTTACCCCAGATCTGGAGATAGAACGGATACCCAGGAAAGATGTAAGGGTCGTAGATGGTGTTGTTGCTGCTTTCGTAGACGAGTTCCTCAGAGCCACCAGACCCTAGGAACACGTAGTTGATGGCAGCGCCTTCGTGGATAGAAGAAAGTCCTTGGCCATCAATGGTCGCGTTGTCAGACTTGACCTTCAGGTATACTGACTCGGTAGCCGCAAGGGCACTAGAAGCGAAGGTAGCGAGAATAGCGAGAGCAGAAAACTTCATGGTTGCTCTAAGACTGATGCAAAAGGTTGGATGAAGTGGAGCTTTTATTAGGTGAGGAATGATGTGGTGTGGTGTTTTGCTTTGGCAGGCATCATGCAGGCCAATAATAGCTTGTGCATGATTGAGGCCGCACAAACTCGCAGATGACCCGGGCCTAACCGAGCAAGGTTAAGGCGTGATCCGTTGTTGACTGCAGCCCTCGTCCCAATGCGGCAACTCTCACTATGCATTGCATCGTCTCTATGTCGTCATCATTGCTACTAGACTGTGCCAAATGACGGCATCAACATTTTTCATGGGTTCAGTGTACACTTCTGTGCTATGATACGATCTCCAATTGCCCTTCCATTCCTGGTCGTCAACTTCCGAATATCCATGTGCGTTTCGGTCTCTCACCCTGGGAATTTTTAAGCTTGCTGCTATGACTTTAATAATAGCCGTACAAAGAGGGGTTACTTATAATCTTAAGTTCGTCGGTCACGCGAGTGAATGGAGCTAAGCCTCAATTGGGACCGCTATCGTCAAGCTAAGGCTTAAAGCCAGAAGTTGTTTACCGAACCGAAAGCGGAAACAAAGTTTCGTATCATAGCACTATGAAATTTCGCAAGGGGCGAGATAAAGCTTACGCCCTTACTAAAGCTACACCCTTTCCCTTTAGGCCAACTAATCACGTGATTTTGACTTTCTGCAAATTTGTTATCTTTGCGGCTTCCTAAACATCATCTTGCAATTAAACTATATATTACATGTTGACATCAAACACCATAAATGTCCTCTTTCACGGCTTGGACCTCTACCGAACGAGACAGACCTTGACCTCGCGGCCGTCCTCTGCTTCGCCCGCGACCTCTGCCTCTACTGCTTCCACGTTCTATGACGACACCAGTATGAAGTTGACCCTCGACAGCCTCAGACGCAGACGGTACTCGGCGAGTTGAGTGGTCGGTTATCTGTCGACGGGTCCCTGGGCGACCTCAAGGTAGTACGTATCCTTTCGGGATTCTGAACTCGAACTCGATAGTCTTGGCAATTTCGTGATGTAGACGATCCACAACAAATTGAAGATGATGATTACTGCAGAAGAGTCATTCCGCTGCGGTCTCGGTCGTTGCGGACGGCAAAGTGCATAAACGTCGAGGATATTCAATGCGCGGTTGGTATAGTCCAGCTATACGGGAGGTGTATATTGTGGACCGCAACTGGGACATGTTCAATTTTCACGAGGATGCATTCGATCGAGCAGCTCAATACATGGTAACCCATACTGCTCTGACCATTATTTCTTCTCTCGATACTTCGTTTTGGTGTTACTGCTGTTCTGTTGCTCTTATGTGGAGCATCGAGTTAAGTGCATAGTGATCACTCAATTGAGAAATACAAGCTTGCGACTTCGTTTAGATCCCCCTTTTTGTTGCTCATCTAATAATTAATATGCGTTTATTCTAGCTACAGATTAGTAATTTGAATCCATCTAGTTTACCTAGACGGCTACCACATGGTTTTCAGACTCTAAAATTACATGTGCGACATCGCTACTATCGCGAATTGTTCCCCATTACTGTTGAATTGACGTACTCAGTATGGTGCATCCAGTTTAGTCCCAAAAACACTCTATTTTGTTACATAATACGCTCACATAGTCGCATAGCTATACGGCATACTTGAATATACGTTTGGACGTATATGCCATGCAAGTATTTACTAGACAAAGAAAACAATGCACATTTCAAAGAACAAAATCAATTATCGTTCGGCTTCCTCAGGCATGTATTGCTCTGTCTCATTAGTCCATCGTTACAGGTAATCGACGGTGTGACTTGTACGTCTTCACAATATATACTGCCTTTTGACCTCCAAGGAAGCTCCCAACGAACAGCAAACTAACCATCCATTAACGACACAGGACATCAGGAGTTCTTGAACGCTTACCAAGCCAATAAGCTAAATGTTCAAAAATCAAAATGACGGACTTCGTACAACAGCACTGAGTTGATCAAAATGATCCACTGAAACTTCGGATACATTGAGAACAAGTGCCCATGCGACCTAACAGCGATCTCAAGCCGCGACGGCTGCGATCGAAAATCGGCCTGCTGAGCTAACAGGTGAGTCGCACAACATTTCGTAGTCTGAGACAGGTCTATTTCGGCCGCCTTCTTCTGACACAGTCGGGGAAGTTTTCTTCACCATCGTTCAGAGCCTCTTCTAATTCAAGTTGACTCGTCTCATGCTCCTGCTCCTTTCTTTTCCCGTCTTCAGACACAGTGGCAGTTGAAACCGCAGACGTTGTAAAGTTGAAAGCCGTCAGTGGCTTTACAGACGAGTCGAGGATCCGAAATTTAGCTCTGAATCGTCGTATCGATCGCTCAGATCCACCCGGCCGTGTCGTATATTTCAAACTCTTCTCAGCTTCTGGATAATCCAAACGTTTTGAAGCATTGTTGATTTCGGACTGGCTTAGATGAATTTCGACCAAATGAAGCTCCTCCTCATCTAGAATATCTCGATCTCGACCAGCACGCGACTCAGAGGGGAATCGAGCCGTCTGATTGGCTATGTCGAGCCTCTTCATAATATTTATTCTTCCATTAAGAGACCGCTTTATGTACTTCTTACTTGGACACCCCATACGGGAATTTGTAATATTGAGATGTGATCGAATATGTTTGTTTACGCGTTTTACGCGTTTTGGCGTTGGGCACCCTGCCACAAAAGGACAGCATTATTCACTATTCTATTTTAGGTAAACTGACTTCCTAAAATGGAATATATACTTAGATTAATTAGGAAGGTAGGGTAACACATGGCGGCCATAATTTTATTTCACCATAGTTAAGAACGAACGTACCCGGTATATTGTATGAAGTAAGACTTCGTCAATTTATAGGTTTACAATGAATAAAAAGTACAATCCGTATAAAATGGCATAATGAACGCATTATCTCAATTTCAGCTTCATGACTGCAGATGTGGAGGCTTTCAGTTGTGTTGAGGATGGTACAGTTGTCGCGACTAACGTGCAGGCACCATAGAGTTCTTCGAAAAGTTTAGAGCCGTCACCATCAAAGACATGCTCCCGATGGGCATCTTCCGACACCTTAGCAGCCACCACCGGCGGACCCGACGGCGGTGGACAGTTCTCTAAGACTGCTGCTGGGTCAATGGGGACGATTTAAATATTTCTGGCAAACAAGATCGCTACTAATGCAGACTAGAGGTAGCTCGGTTACTGCAGACTATATGGAAGCGCCGTGATTTCAATATTGTGTCCCCGTTCGCTCAGACGATAGCTGTGTCATAAGTACCTGCAGTTTACCATACGATAACTTAACATCTCTCGCCTGCTGTGATATCGTGTATGCCGCTCGAGAGTCTTGGTGGTATCTTGCCAGAATCAATCTCAAGCGCACAACCAACACGACATATTCTGATCTCGCGCAATGGATGGTCCGCCGGGTGCAGCTGCGTCGTCGTCTGTTGAGTCCCACCATCGCCACAACGCGCCTGCGCAACCTGCTCTTTCTCCGTCCGAATTCCCTGCAATGACCTCTCAACCTCTCGCCGCCTGCGCGCCATCGTCTGTCATCAAACCCGTTTCGTCCCAGCCGAGATTGACCGTGGCGAAAGTCACTACGAAAGTCGCCGGCGGTGTCGTGTCTGTGTCACGTATTACTAACCCTCGTTCGTCTGCCGAACTGCGCAAAATAAAACGGCGGGTAGATCCAAGGAAGCGAAAACGAGTTGCTTTGGCATGCGACAGCTGCAAGAGACGGAAACAAAAGGTATGTTGATTCCATATCAGCTTCGATTACTACAATGGACCACGCGAGCACTGTTAACAGAGTCAGTGCGACGGCGACCATCCTTGCTCGATTTGTCAGAAGAAGAACTTCGCCTGCACATACACTCCGACAAAAGTTGATTTACTGCCTGGTCGGAATCTATCTGTCGCGTTTTCGTCTCCATCGCCGCGCGCTGCTGGTGACGAGGAAGATGAAAACGGGTCAGCCACTGGGCCGGCTTTTGGACAGCCCGAGGGCAACAATCCGAGTAGTAAACGTCACAATGCTACAGCATCGTGCGCATCGAACAGGCATTCGGAGGTAAGGTCGATCTCCTCCGCAAAGGAGTCACGGAATGAAAAGTCCTCTTACTCATCCCCATCGAGTCCTGTTTTGCCTGACGCTTCGTTACCATCTCCTCCGGAAGTCCAGCGGCACCAGCAACAGCAGCGTTATCATCGGAAATGGTCTCATAGCCGGAGCGAGTATCAGGTCCAAACGGTTGGCGACGGCCTCAATACGCCTCTGCTCTGCGATGAGAAAGGTCATCTGCGGTATATGGGCGAGAGTAGTGTGCTGTCATTTCTAGAGCAGTCACGAAAAGCGTTTAGAAAAGCCTTGGGGAATACAACTTTTACTCTAGATCCTGCCCAGTTGCGACTTATAGACGGACCTACCCACAGGTCGTCGATAATTCCTCTGCAATTACCTCCCCCGAGTTTGACTATAGACCTGATTGAAGCATTTGAGGAGAACGTACAGGCATTTGATTATGTGTTTGATATGGATCACTTTCGTTGTCAGGTCGCGCAGATATACAGAAATCCCATGGGTGCGCCGCGGCAGTGGTTATGTTTATTCAACTTTACTTGTGCTCTCGGGGCTATTTTTGTGCACGCAAAGCAGCAACTGGACACTGAAAGGCTCAACGTTCCACCAAGCTCCGGAATGAACAACTCGCAGCCGAGTGGTACCAACATTCAAAGCAAACTTAAGGAGGACACCTCTAGGAGCTCGATCGATCCGGCTTCGTTTTTCGAGAGCGGTCTGGGTTTGATGAACGACACAGCAGAGGATTGCGAGCTTTGGGTAGTGCAGGCGTATCTCTTGATGTGTATGTACTATCAAATTATTTGCAAACGTAATGCTGGGTGGATTCGGCTAGGTTAGTCTCTGTGCCTCTATTAAATGAAATTCCTGCTAACATCTATAGGCTTGGCTATTCGCATTGCGCAGGCCCTGGGAATGCACAGAAAATGTGTCAATATGACCTTTCAGAAGTCAGACCGGATATTGCGACAACGCATTTGGCGTACGCTGTACATTCAGGATCGCCTCTGGTCGTCGAGTCTCGGCCGTCCGCTCGCAATTGATGACTGCGACTGGGATGACCGTGATACGTCGGAGCTGATCCTACTTGACCGGGCGGCAGTTGAATTACTGAAGCTTTGCGAGATTATTGGCAGTATATGCTTGCTGGTGTACAGGCCACAGAGTATCTCGTCCTCGACATCACAAAAATTGGTGACCCGTCTGCGCGAATGGAGCGATAGGTTGCCGCCAGATTTTCAACTGTCATCGCTGCATCTCAACACGCCAGATGGCAGAAATATAGGTGTCGGCAGCATTGCGGACGAAGAGTCTCGCCGTCAGATGATCCGCAATCAAGTTCTCCTGCGTCTTCACCTAACACATCTTAACGGCATTATGCTTGCCACTCGGCCATTCTTATTAATGGTAGCCAAGTCGCCGTCACAGAGTACATCGCAGGAAAAGGCTGTCTTGCGATTGTCATCCTCTTGCGCTCTCTGCGCCGCACGCTCCGTAGATCTTATTATGATGTCCTTTGCTCAGCATCAGCAGCCGATCCGATCACATCTCATGACGTACTTCATACTCACAGCAGGCATCGTCCTTTTACTCGAATCGTTTCATCAACGCAGATCAGAAGTCGAATCGTACATCGCCCGCAATATATTCCTCTGCATGTTTATTCTCGGAGATTGTGGCAAATTCGATCCATCAGCAAAACGTTACCGGAAAATCCTGCAGGAAATGGACCGTGCGGCCAGAGCATCACGAACTCTCAAAGCTGACAACCAGGAGAAACATAACAGCCAAATTAACACTCCTCTGAGTAGTAATGAGCCCGCCATGCCCGCCATGCCGACTACTGATGAGATGCCCTGCGGCCCGTATGTTATGCCTACGCCTGGACATAGCAGCGTCCGCTCGGAATCAGGTTCACGGGAGTCCGTCGACGAGAGCGCGAATCCTGATTTCTACGACGAAAAGTACCTGCATGATATACTGGGCTATGGATGCAATAGCGAGATGGCATCAGACAGCATGACGGATTTGTCGGGCTTGGTCCTGAACGCAGCTGTCAGCGATGGACGATATCAAGTCCATGACTCAAATGTTGCCGGCGTCCTAACTCCGGATACACCCAAGCCCGATGCCGACAGGGGTATCGCGTTTAAGACTTCAGACCCGTCGTTCTTGCCATTTCCTGCGACAGATACGGCGGCAAGTACTCCCAGTAGCAACGAAGGTACTCCGAATGTCTCTCTTAACAATGCGATGTCGCAGTTTACAATGGGCGACACGCTCGGTGTGAGTGGCGGCAGTAGTGATCAACCTGATATCAGTTTTTGCTTTGACCTTGACATGATGGATTCGATTAACGTTGCCTTGTCCTCCGACGTGGCTAGCAATTCCGCGACAAATATCTAGTGGAATAGTACTCTAGTAATCCTGCTGGTGCGGCAAGCAGTACCGATACGGCGAGATTCGAAGAAACCGTCAGACGCGAGAATCTGGATTTGTTTAGGCGCGGGACAAGTTGTCGGTGCCGCTTTATGGGAACGATCTGATGTTTAGAGATTAATGATGAACGCGGGATATTGACTGTCCAAGGGTTCAGGGTTTAGGGTTCAGGGTTCAGGGTTCAGGGTTCAGGGTTCAGGGTTTCAGGGTTCAGGGTTCAGGGTTCAGGGTTCAGGGTTCAGGGTTCAGGGTTCAGGGTTTCAGGGTTCAGGGTTCAGGGTTCAGGGTTCAGGGTTCAGGGTTCAGGGTTCAGGGTTC
>MU972937.1:0-87471 GCA_038497805.1 Lipomyces mesembrius
TATCCCGGCAGACATTGAACAGGTTCGTGGGCATGATATGGCAGTAGAAGGAGAGACAAGAACCAGTTTGGCGACAAGTTGGGCGCGTACCACCTCGTCGAAAACGGTCTTACCCAGCTCTCTCTATTATGGCTTTAGATACTTTGTCGATTCCTGCAATTTCAGCAGAGCCAGAACGCTTATTTTCAGTGCAAAAGTTACTATTACAGACCGTACGAACCACCTTGGAATTGAGAGTATTGAAGCAATTGAATGGCTTAAATAGTGGTCCGGTAAGGATAGTATGATAGTTTTGTTGATAATGCAGTTGATATAAGCTTGTCAGATATGAGTGAAGAAATATTGTAAGGGTAGATCATTTTAGTCTGGGGTTGATGATATTATAGTAACAATATTTTATCAAGTATAAAAGTGTATAAATTGTCCACGTGATTATTGTAATATATATTACCAAATATGATATCATATGATATGAGTTTATTTGCAGTCATAGCATATACGTATTAGTTGATACTACCATATATACTACTTGCGAGGGTCGAGGGTCGCGCGATCGCCGAAGGGGTACGAGATCTTCAGGACTTCATACTCAGGGGTTTGTCCTGACAGTACTCCACACTGAGTTTTCCTATCTGGGGCTGTTTTTTGCGGGGTAAAGTGGGTATCGTAGCCTAAACTCCTACTCGGAAACTTTACCGGCGAGAAGTCTTACCATCTTGACCAGTGACAATGTGTGGAAATGTGTAGAAGACAAAGTTCCAAGTATATATAGAGGTCATAGGAACCTGTAGTTTATGTGTGTCAGTTGGGGTGCTCTAATATAGTCATATATTTCAACACAATGCCTCAGATGCTTCGGGAAACAAGACAGAACGATAGTCACACTTTCGCAAGTATCGATCCTCCTCAAGATTAGATTCCAGTACACCCAAGATTCTCGCAGAGCTAGACCATCGATGGGTATCTAAGCGACGGCGGGGTAGATCACTGCGGCTCTGCAACTCCTGTCCTTCTGTTGCTTTTGTCCACACACTTGACCATTTTATATGGCCCACATCTCCTCTTCAAGGATATCATGTTGGACTGTTCTTATATCTTTAATCCTGTACAACCGCGAACTCCAAGAATATGACTGAAACAGGCCGCTTAGAAAAGGAAAAACCCGAGGACTAGAATTTTGAGAACCTTCCGGTCTCGATTATTGGCGATCCAGAATTCAACGAGCGCTTTGGCTTCATGAGCGTAGTGAAGAATGGCACTGCAGAAGGAAATTGTTACGCAAGCTCGATCTTCATATTTTGCCAATCATTGTTATGATGTACTTGCTTAACTACCTTGACCAAAAATGGAGTCCGCTTTTTCGAGATGTTATTGATGCCTATCGATGCCTTCCCCGGCGTGCAAATAATTCTAGCTTGGGTAGCGAATAGTATGCCTCGATCAGCTGCGAAGAGATCAATTACGTTGGCTCTTTGCAATGTTTTCAGCAACGTTCGACATATATTAAAGGCGGAATTGTTTTTTCTTGTATGGCAGTTGTTTGTATACTTTGTGCACTAGCTATGCGATATTGCTTGATGCGCGAGAACAGGAAGTTATCAATAGCTGAACACCAAGTTGCTGCTGACGCGGAGGCATCTGGATTGGAGATGTGAAAATAGAAAACTTTCCTACAAATTATATAAGTAGAAGCAGGGCTCTAAGCGGATTGGCGGATGCAGATACGGATACAAATCCGCCAGTCCCCGGATCGGCGGATAATGGGTAAAGCTCAGACAAAAATAGTGGGAGGCTCAAAACCTATCGTGCCCCACAAGCACTCTAGGATAAGTGGCGTATGGTGAGTATAAGTCAAACGGTAGTCTGCAAGGTAGCTACAATATTATATAAAAAGGGCATATATCCAGAAGAAGAGGACGTTCTATATATTTCGATCACCATTTTTCTGCATGCTGTCCATCAACATCTACATTCTGATTGTTTCGCTTCGCCCTTCATGGCATATCTACGGAACCTAGAATATCCCTTCCCTTATTGAACATCCTCCCAATAGAGACTTCAGAGGCAGGGATGGCTAAGAAGTCTCTCGCCGCCATGGCCAATTGAGGATATTCATCCTTGTGCTTCCGCCACCGGTCACACGGCCAATTTGGATGATTTGTGTCGGTCACAACAATCTGTAGGACTGCGACGCTGGCCGAACATAATACGAGAATGTAGTCATGAATGCAAGAGCTCGCACAGTACTAACAATCTGTCCAGTGATCACCGAGAAAAGTAATACATGGTTATGACTGCGACGTAAATACGACATCAGGGTTGGCAAAGCGCCTCTAGTCGAGTACCTATTTGATCCCGCTACTTGCTCCATGTGGCAAATTCAGGATCGTCATCTTAATTACTTCGCAAATGTTTTAGGGGCGGATTGGCGGATTTGGCGGATATCCGCCAGATATCTGGCAGATGAGTATCCGCCACTCTCTCGACAGGCGGATACTGCGGATACATATCTCCCAAGTTCAAAAAGGCGGATGGCGGATGCGGATATGGATATTTTTGGCGGATATCCTGATCTAACCGTGTTTGCTCTAGATCGTTTTTCGACATCACGTACTTGGCGCTACACTGTAGTATCACGTTTGCCGAGAAGATATCTTCCTTCTACCTAGCTAGCGAGTTTGAAATCTATCTTAGAGGCCAAATTGACCACAGTGCAGGCAAAGCTTGACGAGACAAACGTGGCGGGTACTGTAAACCGAATAGAACGTTCTAGAATTTTCTTCGTTAAGTTATCCAAAAATGCTAGAACCACCTGGTAACAATATTCTAATGGAGCTAATTTTTTTCTTGGCATAGTATATAAATAACACGGCCCCCCAACCCCTCTCTATCAAAGTTATTAAAATATTATAAACATTAATTGCTAGATAAATCACGACAATGCCGAGTTTTTGACTACTGAGTTCAAGCTCTGACGATTAATATCGAAGCTTAAAACTCGACCATTTTCAAACCCGATAGTGATTTGATCGCCTGTTATATCATAACATCGTGGCAAGAAATCTGACGGTAGAAGAAATACAGGCACCTCTCCATAGTAAATCCATTGACCTTTGACCCAGAGACCTTTTAATCCGAATTCAGGGCTCTGCATATCTATAGTACTTTTGACCTTAATTAGTCCGAGATTTGTTGCGAGATGTCGGCCGTCTGTGGAGAATTTTAAAGAGGAGACTGAGTGGCCGCTGAGCGTCTTTTGAAGGTCGCCTGTTGTAGCGTCCCACAGCTTGATCGTGGGATCGAAAGAGCCTGACGCGATCTGCCTGCCGTCTGGTGAGAATGCGACAGCCGTAACCGAGCCTGAGTCGCTGAGCGTCTTTTGAAGGTCGCCTGTTGTAGCGTCCCACAGCTTGATCGTGTGATCCAAAGAGCCTGACGCGATCTGCCTACCGTCTGGTGAGAATACGACAGCCTCAACCCAGTTTGAGTGGCCGCTGAGCGTCTTTTGCAGGTCGCCTGTTGTAGCGTCCCACAGGTTGATCGTCTGATCGAAAGAGCCTGACGCGATCTGCCTACCGTCTGGTGAGAATGCGACAGCCTCAACCCAGTATGAGTGGCCGCTGAGCGTCTTTTGAAGGTCGCCTGTTGTAGCGTCCCACAGCTTGATCGTGTGATCGAAAGAGCCTGACGCGATCTGCCTGCCGTCTGGTGAGAATGCGACAGCCTCAACCGGGCCTGAGTGGCCTCTGAGCGTCTTTTGAAGGTCGCCTGTTGTAGCGTCCCACAGCTTGATCGTGCGATCGCCAGAGCCTGACGCGATCTGCCTGCCGTCTGGTGAGAATGCGACAGCCGTAACCAAGTATGAGTGGCCGCTGAGCGTCTTTTGAAGGTCGCCTGTTGTAGCGTCCCACAGCTTGATCGTGTGATCGCCAGAGCTTGACGCGATCTGCCTACCGTCTGGTGAGAATGCGACAGCCATAACCGGGCCTGAGTGGCCGCTGAGCGTCTGGATGAGAGAAGTCCACGAGTCTTCCATCTGAGGGACCTTTTTCAACCACGCAGGAAGCTTGTCTACGTTGTCCATCCTTGCTAGGCTTGATTGAGGGCTGAAAACTATTGCCGAGCTGTAGATCTGTAACGGCCAAGTCGCAAGTGTCGAGTAGTGCCTCAACAAAAAGCGTGTAGCGTCCTGTACAAACATTGATAAGAAAGGGTACTTCTTTACCTAGACCAGCCTTAGGTTAGATAGTGATCTTTGAAAATCAAATATATATATTTACTTACCTCTGCTACATCGGCTTGTCTTTAATGCCTCGATAGCGTGTGGGAGCTTCTCCAACAACTTAGGCATTCTAGCCACATCAATAACTTAGTACGGAGGAATGTCCCGACTATACCTTGTTCAGTAAGAACGTTCTGTATCCGGCGTTCGCTTGGCGCCCTCGAGGTGTTGCACCCAGAAGGTGGCTGCGTAGTCCACGCTAGCCACCAGTTCATTTCTTTTCATCGATTCTCTTGTTGAGTCAGGTCGCGGTAAGTCAATAAGGTTGATCTTGAGTCGTTCAGATAGATGGGACAGACAACTCAGCGCAATCTCACTATGGCCATGGTTTTCGTAAGAGTCGAGTATAGATTGTCCGCTCGTCCCAGCAAGGTAGTCTCGAGCTGATTGATGAACAAACTCGATGTCGGTATCTCGCATCCTAACAAATGAAGCACATCGATCGACCAGTGCTCTGACACATTCGTCAGACAGTCCTGTCACGCTACCCACCTCCGCCATATTCAGGGGTCGATAGGCCAGCATCATCACCTTGAGGAGTCGCATACATCCCTTCACATCCGCTGACTCGCCTGAGCTAAGCTGATTGAGGATCCGATCATAAAGAGGATGCAGCCCTGGTGGCAAGTCTTGAATTGTAGTCAATACCTTGTCCCGATGCAGATCCTCGAGTCTCTTGCATACCAAGCTTACCCACAAATATGTGTTCTCAGCCTTTTCAGTAAGCTTAGTCTGTATCTCGCGCCGTAGTGTTCTCCATAGCGGCAGCGAAGATCGAGCTCAACTATTTTGAAAGCGATGTAAGTCTTTACAGCTTCAGAAACATGATTCGAGTTGAGTTCTAGGCTGACTAGCACTTGTTCAGGTCCAGTTAGTAATTCCTGCTCAGCGCAGTCCAATGGTCGACTTGTTGATAGCCACTTGATTTTGGAAGGACGATCGAGTCCCGTTCGGACAAGACACATCAGGAGCTTGGCCATGCCATTATCTTGGCACTCATCGAGAGCATCCACAATCACGTATACTCTCTGGCAGTGTTCTTGGCAGTGTTCTAACATCGCCAAAAAGATATCCCAGAGCGTTCGCCACGAGGTAACATCCTCATCGAAACGCTCCTTTTCCTTGTCCCAGCGGCGTCGTAGAAATTTGGTAAGCTCCTTTTTTTGATTCACTAATCGCAAAATCAGACCCTTGATGATCGCTTCAAGGGTATTGAGCTCATAGTCGGCATTTTGACAGAAGAAATAAGTCACCACGGTAGAAGCATCGTCCAGGAGTGAAAGCCGCTCAACGAGACCGATTGATAGCATGGTTTTTCCTTTGCCCGCGCCGCCCTTGATCCAGAGTAAACAGACCTCGTCTCCATCTTTCCAACTGATATATTGCTCGTCTCGAAGGATCCAGTCGATGCACTTACTTAGCAACTTGTCCTTGTTCTCTTTCAGCCAATTCTTGACAACTAGCGTATCAGGGCATTGCAGAGTGCGGAGACAATTGGGGATGTGTCCGAGATGGAACCCTCCTTGGGAGACGGCTTTGAGCGAACACCTACATATGCACATTTTGGCAGCGGTCCCCAGATCAACAACACCGGCGATGGCACTCAACACAACAATACCTCTACTGGCAATCAAAACTCTGGCTCGGGTTCAATGTATGTTGGCACGAATAATATCGGTATGCCTTCTAAGTCGTAGTCATGACATAAACTTCTCGAAAGGAATTCAATTGATTGTGTCTGTATTCTTCTTGGTCGCTTACTCCAGTGGCAACAACCCGCTCACGATAGAGCAAAGGGTGTTCAATGACAGGGAATGCGCAGCGGGCAATTATGAGACTAGGCGGGTCACTAAAAATAAATATGAGGTCTTTTGCGAGATAAGTGCATTGATATAGCAATGTGTGGTGAAGTGCGAGGGGGGTTCATGAACGTTTTCACTTATTCTATGCTTTAATATGTGCATGCTTAATATATATAATTTCTCGAGATATAATATTGTAAATATAAAAAAACAAATTAAAATTAATAAAAATTTTTTTTTTCGGGATTCTTGGGGACAAGTCTTCGATCGACGTAATTTTTGGTCATAATGCACTTATGTTATTTGCTGTACATATAGCAAGCGTTGCAGGGGGTTGCAGCGGGAGGGCGAGAGGGTTAAAACTCTAAAAGCGCCATAGTTAAGCGCCGCATTACCCGGCGTTACCCTGCTCGTTGCTGCAGGGTACTGTTGCATCATAGTTAAGCTGGGAGGGCGAGGGAGGGTTAAACCGGGTAAGCCCACCTGCCTGAGGAAGCGCCGTCACAGTGCTGCGGCAGATATGGCACAACACGACAGTGAGCTCACCGCGATTTGCGTTAGCGGAGACCGAGCCAGAGTTAGTGGGCTAGGGCTGCTAGATTTTGCGCAGATAGGAAATCGGGGATCGGACAGGAACACCGTCGCAACAGCCCCCGGACATCGGGGACCAAGAACGTCAAATTAGCAGCGTCCCAAAGGCATATAAATAAGTAAAGAGTGGAATTTGCACACGGTAGCCCAAATCTGATTTATTTAGTTTATCTAAATATTTAAATTTAACACATTGGCAAAATATCGTAGTAACAGCGAGGACGGATAGTAATAGAGGTCGAATTAGGACCTAGAAAGATAAACTTAATAGGAAGCAAGCGAAAAGAATATGAAAATAAGATAATTGTTGATACGTTTTGAAGAAGAGACTGTGGATTTGTGGACGAATGATTAACGGCGATTGACGGCGGGAGAGTTGGGAGGTGGGAGGTGCGGCCATCTTCTCGGCGCGCACACCCACATCTGTCCGTTTATCTCTCTCAGCCACACCAAAGTTAGGGAGTCCCTGGTCTACAAAAGGCCCTGCTTGCTCCCGGCCGGTGTACGTAGTCTTCAGAAATCAGATGTCGTTTTCCTGAATGTCAAGGTCAAGTCCCAAGTCCCTTTGACCAGGAACCTGTTACCAACCATCTCCTTTCAGGTCAAGATCCAATGTCTTCAGGAGCATCAATTATTTCGTGTGTCACTTGTGGAGAAGTCTTTGAGAAGAAGACTGCCATGTACAAGCATAGGCAAAACAAACACCCCAAGAGTACTACATTCCAAGTAGGGGAGAGGGAATATGATTTGATTCAGGGGAATCAAAACGGCAAGTTCATATGTCCAATCTGTGGCTGCCCCGTATCTGGAATGAATAACCTTCGTCGCCACGTGATAAAATGTGCCGAAAAGTATGAGTCTGATTCTAATGTGGAGAGTACCTCCGAGCACAGTCAATCAGATGAAGGTGAACAAAGGATAACCGAGAATGGTAAGGAGACGTCAAACAGCTCCGAGATGGACCTGGAAGCTAACTGATCAGACTGTTTATCTCTCGATGGCCTTGGGTTTCATGTAGACCATCAGTGGAAAGTAGCCTCATGCAAGAACTGCTGCTATATCGTTGACCCTGCCAGAATCATCCAGCAAGTCACCAAGGCTAACAAGCTGGCAATTCCGGATATGGAGCAGGCAAGGAATACGATTCAGGCTTCAGGTTTACGACTACATCTCGCTGTGCTCAGTCGCAGTAGCCAACACGATTACTTGTCCTCCGATGACGACCGTGAAGCCCTTACACATCAGTTCTCTACATCGGGCTTTTTGCCTGGGTCAACCCCTGTAAAGCGTCTGCCTATCTACCTGGGTTTCAAATGCATGATTGGTCTCGACACTTGCACCCTGAAGCAGACAGCCATGCGCTCTCATACTTCCAGGCATCACCCCGCGGAAGAGGCAAATTACACACCTGTGTCTGTTCAGGCGTTCTATGACAGATCTGCCCTGCAGCAGCAACTACGTTATGTCGAAATCTCAGTTTGACGATGAAGACGAATATTCATCACATAGTCAAGAACTATGTATTCCGGCAGACGTTGAGCAGGTTCGTGGGCATGATATGGTGGTAGAAAGGAGAGACAGGAACCAGTTTGGCGACAAATTTGGGGCGCACCACCTTCTCGAAAACGTGATCAACTTTGAAGAACTCAAGCCTTGGTTGCTCAAGCCGACTATGAAGCATTTCCAGGAGCTGAAGAGATTAACAGTCGTGTATCTGCAGGACTGCTGGACACATGTCAGGACTGGGTTCCAGACAATCCTGGCCAAAGTCATGCAGTTCGACGAGAACAGGTAAGTGGGGTTTTAGGGGTCAGGGTTTCGTGACTAAGAGAATCATGAGACACTTCTTGCATGCGGTACAGCAACAACAAGCAATCTTAAACTATGGAGTAGTCTGGACACAGGTACTCTGGCTGGGGTGTATGGCCGTGACGGCAAATTTGTATCATCGTCATGATGTTCCATCGCTCCCTGCGGAATATTATGTTGCTCCACCTTAGAAATGGTAGATAACTCCATAATTATTCCGTTGGTTGGAGAAGAAACAGGGCAATGCGACTTCAAAGATTGTAAATCGACTCAAATAAACCAGTTCATTATATTGCATTTCGTTCCAATCCTAAGGGGCTCTCGCTCACTCGTAGTTCTTTCCTTGCCTATTTGGGTGAACCAGTTGCCCACTCGGAACCATTAAAAAAGGTCCAAACGAGAGATGGAGGCCACCTCACTTAGGATAAGCTGCGTACTTTGGGTTCTCTCTGTCTGAGGCCCTACCTTATTAGGGTCATTCGTATTGCCCGCTGGAATTGTTGCCATGGCCGAGCCTAACCAGTAGTAGTAGAGCAGAGCAACACAGCGGAAGGATACTTTTGTCACGTGCCTACGCTGGCCGCCTGTGCCGTCAAGTGGCGCATATATGGCGAGGATTCTACCGCGTGTTGACGATTACGCCGCAACGCCTGTGCTGTCGGCCGAGGCTTTCGCATCATAAGTTCAGCGTGGCCGGTGTGATACTGATCTGTCCCCGTCGCTACGAGCCCGTGGGTCGGCCAAGAAGGAAGGAACGCATCAATGGTATATGGCAGGCCGAAGAGCAATCGGTAGAGATGTCCATTTCTACAACTTTGCAGAGCCTGATAAGGCGCTCGGTTGTCTGATATTGAATCCTTCTGTAACAAAAAAAACCTTTCTTCCTATGTTGGGCATACTCATCGTTACATCTGGTCCGTATCGCGTAACCTTGCGAAGCACCGGACACGACCTAACGCCGACTGACGAGTCTCTCCAGCCAGGCGACTATGATATAAGGCCATAATCTCGCAAAGGTAATGATTTTGAAGACTTTATATGTAGCAGCTGCTGAATTCGACGCAGACACAATATGTATCACAGATGAGCCTTGCATAACACGAATAATTTCACAATCATCCACCGGCAGAGATTCTACATTCCGAGCGCAGGTCCGTGAGAGAGATGGGAAGTGCGTGATCACTGGCACCATTAACAGCCGGGCTGATAGGGATAATTGGAGTAGTTTCCACGCTGCGCACATCTTCCCGTTGTCCAGTGAAGAGTATTTTGTGCAGAGTGGGTTTCCTCGGTGGATACAAACAGAATAGGAGAGAGCGACACGGGGATTAACTCATGCCAGAATGGCCTGCTTATGCGGTCCCATATGCATGAGCAATTTGATGGATTTTAGAACCCAGACGATGGGTATAAGATAACCTGCTTCGATGAAGATTGATAGAATAGACTGGAGAATACTTGACCCTGTTTGTCGAGATCCAAGTGACAATCGGAGGATAAGAGATGAACTGCTAAGATGGCATTTTCGTCAAGCAGTGTTGGCCAATATGAGAGAGGCTGGAGAACCAACTTTTGAGACTGACTTCCCACCTGGAACTGATATGATGGGGGAGATCCTCAGCGGGCCGACAGCAGCCAAGCGGATGGAGGCAGAGCTTTTTTCCCGATTGGGTGGCTATTCATCGCCTGGGACTTTCCAAAGCCTATAGGACAATCATGATTCAGCTTGAAAGCGTCCACCTGGAAATAGGTACCTGTGATATCTGTTTCATATTGGGGTAAAGAATTGGCATGTTTGAATTTGTTAGATAACTTATCTGTAATGGTGGTGATTTTATATTCATTATTAAAAGAAATTTTACTTGACAGTGAAAATCTGAATATGTAAATCTTACTATAACGTACGGTCTGGCGGTTGTCTTACCCTAACCGTAGTCGCCCACAGTCGCCCAGTCGCCCAGGTTCAGCCCCCTGAACTTGATTACGACTGGAATTTTGGCACTGAGGGAACCGACCCCTGAGTGCAACGGCTGAATTCCGTCCACGCGACACTTTAGCCTTCAGCGGGACCTCGTCTTACCAGAAACGTACTATTAATAAGTCTGACTCACCCAAATTCCGATCACACACAAATGAACCGTCTACAACCAGGCATTCACTGTCTGCGCCGTCCACAATACCCAGCGCGATGGTATTCCGTTCCCAGAAAACAGCTTGCGAGCCCAACTTCTCGACTATCACTCGTCCCGGGCACTATGTGCGACAACCGGCTATGGAAACGAATGCTACCCGTCTTTGCCAAAGGTAACATCCTCGTCGCCCAAGTGCCTCTCTGGAAAGCAGTTGACAAGTCTTCCATGCGCCAAATGATTACCCACTCGACCTATAATGAGGGTCTGCAAGACCAAAATCTGCCTCTAGACGTTCTAGGTTTCTCCATGGGAGGATATCTGGCCCTCGACCACTATTTTCGCACTCTAGAGAATGCCAACAACAACAGCCAGCAATCCAACATCCGCTCTCTAATCATCGTATGTTCGTCAGCAAGAGGTCTCGGCCCAAAGGAGCGTGCCCGACGAACGCAAATGTTGGACCTGATGTCCAAGCACGCGTACGCGGGCATTTCCCCATCCCGAATCGCCAAATTTGTAAAGCCAGGATTAGTGGACAGCCCACAAGTCGGCGGCCTGATTGCGGCCATGGATAAGGACTTGGGGAAACAAGTGCTGCTGGCCCAGTTTTCGAGTACGCTTGACCGAGAAAACTTGATGGACCGACTAACAGAGATTCGGATACCGGTGCTCATTGTGGGAGCCGAACGGGATCAGATGGTTGACTCCAAGGACCTATATTTAATGCATGAACGGATAAAGGGGAGCAGGTTGGTGATGTTTAAAGATGCCGGACATATGGTTGCGTTAGAAGCACCGGAGCGATTGGCATCCATAGTTTTGGAGTTTGTTAGTGGACTTTAGTTGTAATGATAACAACAAGGATGGTTTAATGTAATGCCCTTGTAAGATAATTTGAACCCCCGGCCATATTGGTAGGCTGTATGAGTTTATATGTCGTCAACGTGCGGAGAACAATACGTGAAAGCACGGTCTTAATCATAATCAATTTAGTAGCTCCATATGCCGTAGCCGCTATATAATGAAAATATCCCTCTAACACCATATCATCTTGCACTTATGTCAAGGATATATCTACGGTTCATTGTTCAAATTCTACTAACTCTGAACCGCCGGGATCAATCATAGTTCAGATTGTTTCTAATCCATTGACGGGGCGACAGTTACTGCAGGTCTCGAATTTCTTGTGAGCTCTCGTTGCATCCGTCCAGAAAAGCCATTATTCAATTGAAAAGAAGCCAAAGCCGAAGATAGTAGCGGAGGACCTTCAAGACTTCACCTCTTGATTACTCCACTTACCTGATAAGTCTAACAACCATTACCGTGTAGGCACACGAATCATTTATCTATATATAGTCCTCTTAATTCCTTCAATACTGAATCCCAGAACTAAACGCTTCTACCGCATTTATTCACTAACTCCCTTAGATCGAGTCTTTCTTAGTCCTTCACATTTGTAGTGCTGCTGTGTGCACTGCCTCTTCCATCTTGCCCTCTCCCATCATTTTCTCCAGATCCTGCTGCATCTGTATTTACTTCTTTCCCTTCTCCTGTGATTTCCTTTTTTTTCCCTTTTGGCTTTTCGCCACCGCATCTCATACTTCATTACCACAAACAGGGCCGGAGTATAGCCGACAAAAATGAGTGCTAGCAAAGTGTAGGCCCATCCTTTCCCCATCGCCTCACTCATTGGAACTATAACCGCCGAAGCCACCGCACCAAGCTCACATCTCACGAGATTACTCGCAAAAATGTGGTGAAAAAGAGAAGATACGTATCGAGACTAATGGAGACTCTCATTTCAGTGCGCGGCGACGTAGGGCGTAGCGTGTGCGGGATGTTCAAAGCTATTGATCTTGCCATGCCTCTAGGCTAGACGGTCGGTGCGGGAGCGCGTCGATCATCACGTTCGGGATTTTTATCACGACGTTTTATACGGGAGTCCTTGCACAAAAATATTACTTGATTTCCTGTAGAATCAGACCGAGGAAGTAAAGATATCGCTGGACACGGGGATTGTGCCAAACAGCAGAAAGTTCTGTTTGAACCTCATGTTGAACGTTAAGCCTGAAAGCCGCGCTCAAGGGCCTTGGTCGGTCGCGCGACAGCAATACAATCAAGTCGTAGAAAGAGATATATGCATTTGCTGTTATTGCATGGACTATATGACCGCTTTGTTAATAGTTCAGATACAGTCACCTCGACAGCTTTGCCGACCTCCTAAATCAAAAGGTCTTGGATGCCTCCTTGATAGCCGGGGTTGGTCAAGTCTTCATTTTACGGGCACAGGAAACGGACGCACGTGCCCTGGCTTTTTCAGACATGCAGTTTAAGTTCTTGAATTTTCAAAATCTGGCTCATGTGAATATAATTGTATGTTCAGTGTTTCTTAATAGGAGCTGGCACGAGCCAAGGGTTGCGGCATTTGGTGGAGTCATGATTAGTCACAGGATCGTTTAATTTGCTTGTTGACATAAGACAATGCACATTCATCGCTCGCTTCAAGAGCAAGTGGGAGAGACGAATTCGGCAATACGTCATATAACACTGTAAATCGACCGCCCATTAATTTCAGAGTTATGGGCCTCGTTCGATGACAGGGTCTGATAAGACAAGTCGAAGACTCACTATAGATAACGAACAGATTTGCTTGTGTGTGAACGAAAAGTCCGACGGTGCCATTCCGATTCGGACAAGCCAGAGATAGCATGCCTGGATGGCGACAGTTCCCGATGATTCTATCAAGCCGTTTCAATGGCTGTATATGCTCTAGACAGTAGTAGATTGGGGTGACGAAATAGTCGTCACATTAAGCATAATAAGCTTAGAAAGCTCGGTAGTCAAATGTGTGCACTTAGAGCTGAACTTTAATTTACCTCCTTCGGCCTAAGTCTAGCTCTTTGTTGATCGCGAGAACGGAGCACGTGGGTGGGGCTTACTGCTTGGATGTCTGATTTTTTTGTCAACGCTGCTGTCAGTTACCAATTCTTTGCCATTTACAGGCATGAATGCAATTACCGAATTACAAATGCGGCTAGAAGATTTCGGTATATCGTCAGCGCACCATTCAGACTTCTGTCAACGGCGGGTTTATAAATCTTAGTCTTCCCCTCTGCAGTTGCCCAGCATCGAGGTGTCCAATTGCAAGATATAGTATAATGCGTTCTATTTTCGTCGCGCTCGCTCTAGCGAGTACTGCTGTTGCTCAAATCAATGTGCCCGGTGAAGTTCCTATCAACCTTGCTGAGCCTCTGCAACATCGTCTCGCATATGCCGGCAACACTGGCATGACTGTGTCATGGAATACATATGAGCAGATCAGCGAGCCTATAGTCTATTATGGAACTGATAGCTGGAATCTCTCCAACTACGCTACCGGTGCGTCTGTCACCTACGCGACTTCCTTGACCTGGAGCAACCACGTCAAGGTCTCTGGATTGAAGCCCAATACTCAGTATTACTACGTTGTCTCGAACACCAACTGCTACAATTGCTCAGAACTTGCTCCATACACGTTTACTACTGCACGTGATACTGGCGACTATACTCCATATACCGTGGCCGTTGCTGTTGACCTTGGTGTTATGGGCAATATGGGACTGAGTACGACTAGCAAGGGCGCGATCAGTGCCAATGATAGCACCACTATCCAGTCCCTTGCGCGATATATAGACGGTTATGAATTTCTCTGGCATCGTATGTATATTCTATCATGCATAGCTAGTATGTGGTCGTGCTAACGTGCATGACAGCTGGTGACATCGCCTACGCCGACTACTGGCTCAAGGAGCAGATCCAGACATACCTCAACGCTGTCCCCATCGATGAAGGCTACAAGGTGTACAACAAGCTCCTCAACGCCTACTACGATGAATTGCAACCCGTCACTGCTGAGAAGCCGTATATGGTTGGACCAGGCAATCATGAGGCGAACTGTGACAATGCTGGTACTACCGACAGCAAGAAAAACATCAGTTACACCGTCGACATCTGCATGGAGGGCCAAAGAAATTTCACTGGCTACCGCAACCATTTCCGAATGCCATCTACCGAATCTGGCGGTCTTGAGAATTTCTGGTACTCGTTCGACCACGGCATGGTCCATTTCGTTCAGATTGACACTGAGACTGATCTCGGTAACGGCATCGTGGGAGCTGATGAACCTTTTGGCGCTGAAGGCGGTTTCAACACTGTGGGCCAGGATGCGGGACCATTCGGTCGCATGAACCAGCAGATTAATTGGCTCAATAAAGATCTGGCGTCGGTCGACAGATCTAAGACACCTTGGGTCATTGTCGCTGGCCACAGACCGTTCTACGCTGGCAGCAGCGACGCATGTCCTGAATGCGTTAAAGCCTTCGAGCCTACATTCCTCAAGTACAATGTCGACTTGGTCCTCTCCGGCCATGTTCACTTTTATGAACGCAATGCTGCCATCGCAAACGGCACGGCCGATCCTAACGAGCTTAACAATCCGTCTGCGCCGTGGTACATCATGAACGGCGCTGCTGGCCATTACGACGGACTAGATCCCATCGAGTTCACGACGGATTACATGCGATATACCCAGAACTCCACTTACGGCTGGAGCAAGCTCACTTTCCATAACTGCACGCACATGACGCACGAATTCATTGTCTCCGGCAATGGCACTGTCCTTGATACCGCGACTTTGTATAAGAACCATGCGTGCAGCATGAAGGCATCCAATAACACTGCTACTAACAGCAGTATACCCACTACAGATCACAACGGTGGCGCCAGCTTGAAGTCTTCGTCGGCATTGTTTGTGGTCGCTTTGGCTACGGTTTTGCTGGTAGCATTGTAAATCGAGATGTAGTAGACGAGCAGCTTTAATATTCTCGGTTGTCCATGCGACATCAATTGTTGATTTGTGTAAAATTAGGTTGTGACAAAATATAGGACTATTGACGACAAATACTTACCGGTGATGCACTTTCTGTAAATTGTATCATGAAGGAGGTGCAGTGAAAGCAGCATTGTCTGAGTTGCTGAAGACTCATTGTAAAACAAGGACCGGTTCATGACACTGAAGATTGGTTCGATGTCAGCGTCGCCGTACACAGAAGGGTATGGGAAGATGTCAATCTGTTTGCGATACTGTTGCAAAATGCCTCGAATCGTCCAGTCTGTATTGTATCACAAATTTATAAATCTCAACATCGAGCCACCATCGACGGGGAAAGTATGCATATTTCTACTCTCCAAGAGCTCGAAATCTGAAGATCACCTAGTCACTGAGCAGATACCCACTCCTAGGAATCCCGACGGTCTCAGCAGTGAGAAACGGTTTCATATTATTAGTGAGCTTCTTCCTACAGGAACCCCCACAGTTAAAGATGGACTCTAACCTCCTTACAGCAGCTGCAATGTGTCCCCATGAATTATAGCTGCACGAACCCGATTTTGTTCACATGTGGCTGGAGCCCTCCAGGTTCACTATTGCCGATCAGTTACCATATTCATTTTCGAGAATGATCTGAAGGCGTCCCCAGTAACCACAAAGACGTGTCATTAAGCCCGTCCTCCATGATACAACTCGACGTTACACCCCGTTGGGCGGCGTTGGCCACAAATTTAAGCTCGTAGCAGTTCTAAGGAAATTCTAAGGCCAATATGTAGCAAAACAACAAGTCAATTGTTGTATATCACACAGTGATGTTAATGTGTAGAGCTTTTGTAGATCCTACACGTCTACGAACATGATTGTGGATAAATGACGTCTAATTACTATTCCTGTTGTTCCCGCGCGCGTTTCCCGCTGTGTCTGAGCAGGGAAAGCAGCCTTGGTGTGTGTGGTAATAAGTACCTGCGTTGTATGGTGTGTCGACCTCGTTATGTCTCTTGAACGCTTTGCTCGGGGTCTCCTCCTCTATACTTTTCTTATCTACAAGTCGACGGCTGTATGTACCAGCTTGAGAAATTTATCCACTATAACCCTAAACTCTGATGTTTCATATTTCGATCGCCCCCATAGTTAAGATTCCTTTGTAACCGCAATGTCCTTCGATAAATGTCTCCCAATTATAAGTGTTTTCAAATAACAAGAGTGCAATCTAGAATAATCCCGCGATAAGGTAATAATAATAATATATATAAATTGAAGGTTGAATATATGCGATTTTGTTAAGTGGGAGGTACAGTTTCCGCACTAAACTTCACGCCGATACCCATGACGTAACCGACTGGAGGGAAGTGCTCCTTGTCGTTCCATTCTTGTTTCCCTGTATCTCATATATTCGATAGTCCGCACCAATAGTTATTCACATTGCACAATGAGCAGCTCAACGTCGTCGTTGCTGGGCGGCGAGCACTCAGAAGCACGGGATAAACAATGGCTTAAGAAGCGTGTCCGGGTTTTCCTCGAGTCCCGTCTGTCGCACATCATCATCATCACCCTCGTCGCGGTGGACACGGTGCTCGTGTTAGCAGAACTGTACATCGAACTGTTCTCGTGCGAGGAGCTGGAGGTATACGGCCGGCTTCGGGTCGCCCTGCCAGCCGTTAGTGCCATAACCCTCGCAATATCCACCATATTCATGGTTGAGTTGTTCATCTCGGTGTATGGGTTTGGATTGGCCTACTTCGGATACTGGCTGCGTCTGCTGGATGCGGTAGTCATCATCGGCAGCTTAGTAGGCCATCGTGTTCTGTTGCAAAAGGAATATATTTGAATACAGCAGAGGGGTTATCTTCATCATCCGAGGTTCCTACGAGCTTAAGTTATACTTGAACCTGGAGAGACATACAACTGGGATCTTCCAAATATTCTGAAGACCTAATTACGTCATCCCTTTCCTCTAATAGTGCTTCAAATATTTAAATAAGAGCTGAAGCTCTCAGAAAACCGATATCTCCCGACTAGGATCAGGCGAACACTTAGGTAGTACTTCCTTGCCTGCTTTGATAACCAGTATGCATTTTGTATGAAATGTGTTCCGGTTGCAAACGTGAGGGCTTTGTTTCTCATTGCTTTTGCTCTTCTTTGATTCGTCCTCGCGGGCATAAAATCATCCGAATGAATGACTTCGGTATTCTTAAACTCTAGGATGGCAATGTCGATCATCTGGCTGCCATTGTTATACACCCATCGAATATCAGTTCGACATCCTCCGGTTCCAGACACCTCGCTACTGCAGTACAGGTCACCTCGGTTAAGCAGCAATGCTCTTGCAGCATTAACATGGTGAAGAATGTAGAGAACTGCAGCACGAAGGACATGGAGCGTAAGCACCAAATATATTAAAGGGGACCAAGTATATCAGACTGTTAGTAAATATATTCTTCATAATCTGTCGCTGTGATATTGCTGTAGATCAAAAGTTACAAGGGTAGTCGCTGGTACTAATTGGTGGGGTACCTGGGCTCTTAACTATGATAACGGACAACTTATGGCCGCGAGGTACTCAAAGCTAATTTAAATACTGTTCGCACTTTTATGTAACTATACTATAGTAGGAAGTTCAAGTTCCTTAAATGAACTAGCGTACTTTCGCTTGGTGTGTCGCGTTGGGGACCTGTCGCGATCAACTACAGCACTAAAAATTATCAATGATGGCTGGTATTAATTAACTATCCACATTCATAATATGGCACCTCGATCAAAGCGGTCTAGAGCAAATCAAAATAATGCGAGGAAAAGACTTCAGAGGTCTGAGAATGGGACTAGCGACACGCTCTTGGATACCCATGCCACCACACGCAGCCTGTGTTGGGCTGTGCAACGCATATCTTCGCTCAGGCAGCCGGACTTAACCCTCCCAGCCATCGCGACTTGAAGTGGCAGTCCGTGCATCAGGGCACCTGATCGAAATGTATTCCAGATTCCACTGCAAATGCAACTTTATCGAACGTTCTGCAGAAATACGAAGCGAGAGGCGAGGGCTAAGTGTGATTATTCATACGCAGAGCTCAGAGTCCGTGTTCCCAAGATTCTAAACGAGATGCCAATCGGACGCGTGCGCAGGTTTGCGAGACATGTATGGCGGCATATAGACGCCTACGCACACAATTTAGATGTAAAAACTGCTATTCTCGCCGCCCGGAGCCACCGAAAGTTTTCCTCAGTCTCTCGACTAGAATAATCTTGCACAAATTAACGATAGCGATTTTTTTCAGGGTTTTATTATGGGTTAATTGGGTTTGCTGACAGGCTAAGTTCTGTTTCCTGTTACCTACTTAGTTCTAAGTCAGACGCGGTATATTTTATTAGCAGTTAAGCATCTCGTCTTTGTATCATAGTCATTGCGGCATTATAGACAATTGTGTGCTTCGTGCCCAACGGTTCATGCTCAAACATACGCTATCGGCACAAATATTACGCAGTAACCCTGAAAGGGTTAGGGTTGTCGCGACTCGTCCTAACGCACGATAAGATAAGAGGCGTTTTATAGTGTACGATAACATGGGAAGCGCCATGGGTCTACGATATATACCGATAGCTTTCTTACTCGCTCAAAGGAGATAGATTGTGTATCGAAACTTACTGCAAAACTTCATTATGACACAGAAAATCAGAGTGGGAGCCGTCCAGGCGGAGCCTGCCTGGATTGACCTCCAAGGTGGTGTAGACAAGACGATCCAATTGATTCAGCAAGCCAGTCGGGACGGCGTCAATGTTCTTGGTTTCCCAGAGGTGTGGATTCCTGGATATCCATGGTATGTTAACATCTCTAAGTATAGCCTTCTTTCCTAGAACCCCGCTCATGTGTGCATGAAGGATAATATGGACCAGAAGCGTCATCGAAAGCACAGAGCTGATGCATGATTACATGGCCAATTCCATGTCACGAACATCTCCCGAGATGGCACGCATCTGCGCAGCCGTCAAAGAAGCTGGCATTTTTGTCGTGCTCGGATATAGCGAGCGTGATGGAGCAAGTCTCTATATTGCTCAGTCATTCATTTCTACCGAAGGCAAGATTGTGCACCATCGCCGAAAGGTTAAGCCAACACATGTCGAACGATCTATCTGGGGCGATGGACAAGCAGACTCACTGAAATCGGTCGTTGACACACCGTTTGGGAAGGTCGGCGGTCTGAACTGCTGGGAGCATCTGCAGCCGCTCCTGCGATACTACGAGTATTGCCAGGGAGTTCAAATACACGTTGCTTCGTGGCCGCCAATGTTTCCGCTGCCAGATCCCAAAGAGCTAAAGTGGCCCTATCATGAGACAGCCGAAGCGAGTCTCCGTGCAAGTCAATTCTTAGCTATCGAGGGTCAGTCTTTTGTTATCCTTTCTACTCAGGTTATTACAGAAGGAAATCTCGAAAAATTAAACCTTCTAGGTGTCAAGGTTATTCAAGCAGTAAGTACCCCAGGCCGATGAGCCATCTTACAGCAGTTGGAAATTCTGAGCTAATGGTCTGTCTTCTTTAGCCTGGTGGGGGTTTCTCTATGATCTTTGGTCCAGATGGCAAAATGCTGTGCGAACCTTGGCCAGCAGGAAAAGAAGGCATCATGCAGACGGATATCGATCTTCGGGACATCGACTATGCCAAAGGCTTGATCGATACTGTGGGACATTACTCACGGCCGGACTTGTTAAGCTTGTTGGTGAATCCGAAGGCAGCACAAACGTATCAATTGATGGATTCGTAAATCGAGAGAGATTTGTGTAGTGAATGTGGTAGATAGTAGTTATGCTGATTTTACGTCTGCTCTACACACACTTCTTGAACTTCTCAATCTATGTGCCGACTCTGCATCAAGTCTTTTATTGTCCGGCTGGTTTTTCGGTAATCTACTGGTACATGCCGTCGGCCACTGTGAAGATGTTACAAACCGAGTTGAGTAAATATCCTGATAGTAACAGTCATGACACTAGTGTGCGTGTTAGTTAAAGCCGGCGATTGCAAATGAGACCACGAGTTAGGGAATCGCGAATGTCGTCGCTGTTCAGCTTATCAGCGTCACTATGGCCATCGGCCCGATGGGCGATTACATGGTCTCGTAGATTACGGATAATCCTTGATCCTGCCCGAAGATGACGGCCCTATTTCTAAAACCATGCGGCATAGTTCCGCTATCAACGATAATTTAGTACTCGTTTCTCTTCGTAATTTTGAAACGCCTAACATCTTGTACCGTCCTGCAAACTCGCTTTACCATTTAGCTATAGTAAATAATACGAAGTGAAGTATATTCCATGCTTTTGCAAGCTTAGACGTCTACGGCGTAGTCATTGGCATTGGGGTGTTTTCGCTATTTGCATGGCTGGGATCTCGTACCTCCAGGTCAGTATTCTCACATATCTTCGAAGCCAGCTAGTGGCTAGCAACAGCACAGAATCGATACACCAAATATTCTACAAAACAGAGTGAAGAGGTCAATACAGCCAGTAGAAGTGTCAAGTCTGGCTTGATTGCGAGTGGCTTTGTCTCAGCGTGGACCTGGGCAGCCACTTTGCTACAAAGTAGTGCTGTGGCTTACGAATTTGGTGTATCAGGTGCTTTCTGGGTAAGGGTCAGGGACCTATCCTGTTCTCCTCCCACCTGCTTGAGGTTAAATACTAATAAGTCTCTACTGTTAGTAGTACTCTGTCCTTGTTGATGCTCACAACCTCACAAATTCCCAGATGCTGCAGGAGCTACAGTCCAAATCTTCATGTTCGCAGTTCTAGCTTGCAAAGAGAAGCAGAAAGCGCCTCGATGCCACACCTTCCTCGAAATTATCCGCTACCGTTATGGATCCGCAACACATATCATCTTCATCTGCTTCGGACTTGCCACAAACATCTTGGTGCCTAGTCAATTGCTCCTCGGTGGTAGTGCAGTCGTCACCACATTGACTGGTATGAATGTCTACGCAGCGATTTGGCTCATTCCTCTGGGAGTTTGTGTCTACGTCGTGCTTGGTGGTCTTCGCGCGACCTTCTTGTTTAAGAACCCCTTTGAGATGAAGCATATCTTCATTGCGATTGCATTGGTGTGGTGAAAGTTAACGACCTTCAGGTGATTATACTCATAGCTTTATGATGATTATCATCCTCTATATGTTCTGGGTATACCTCGAATGAACTGATTGACTCTCCATCAGCCATGTACGACCTCCTGGTCAAAGCTTCAGCGGCGCGAGCTGTCGCTGGCAATCTCGAAGGCTCTTACCTGACATTGAAGTCCGACTCTGGCCTCATGTTGGTGTCATGCTCGTTTGCTCTAATGGGGACCGTCTACCTTGACCAGCGTTCCTGGCAAAGAGCTATTGCAAGTCGTCCTACAACCGCTGTCCGCGGTTACATTATGAGAGGGGGTATGTTCGTTTAACCATTGCTAATTTAGCAACAAAAGTTCGCCATTCCCTTCGGATTTGCAAGTACCTTGGGCTCGCTGCCGTTGCTCTCACAGATAACCCTGCCTTTCCGACTTATCCCAGCCCCATGTCTTCCTCACAAGTCTCCGCGGGACTCTCTGCTCCCTTTGGATGTGTCGCAATACTTGGAAAACAAGGTTCCATTGCTCGGTTACTCACGCTCTTCATGGCTGTCACCCTGTCCCCGTCTTCCAAGCTGATCGCTATGTCATCTATTCTCACTTTTGACGTGTACAAGACGTATATCAAGCCAAGTGCAACCCCTGAACAATTAATAAGGTCTGTCATATCATGATCTGCGTCTTCGGCGTCGTTATAGGCTTCGCTTGTCTCTGGAACGGCATCGGCATCGACTCGGCCCATCGACTCGGGCTGGCTCTTTCTGGTCATGGGTCTGATCATTGGCGGCGCCGATTTCCCCGCAGCTTTCACTGTCTGCTGGAAGGCCCAAACCAGAGTCGCTGCCCATCAGTGGTGCACTTGGTGGGTTGTCAGCCGGTATTATTGCGTGGTTGGCCACCTTGCACGTGTATTTTGGCGAAGTTACAGTCGCTTCTAATGACACAATCCACTCTTGCCGCTACGAGATTCCCGTCGTTTACAAAACACAAGATGACTTCTCAATGACAGCAAAATGCACGTTCGGGAAGCCTGGGGACCCTGGCCTTGAAGACTGGAACCACCAGCGTGGACCCTATTTATCGAATGGACTCATCTTTGGCATAGTGAAGAAGTCCAGTCAAGCCGATTTTGACCCTGATCTCTTCATCTTCGGCGGTCCTACGTTCTTCCGGGGCTATTATCCTGGGTATTCAGAACTCACCACCTCGGACAAGAGACACTTCACCTGGGCTGTACTCAAGGCTCACACGCATAACCAGGACGGAACTGTCATGCTCACCTCAGCCGATCCTCGAGACGTGCCTGATATCGATTTCAATAACTTTAGCACGACCTCGGGCGAGACTCAGACTGCTGAGCAGGATCTCGGCGCCATTGCCGAGGGCCTCGTCTTCGCGCACCGCATTATGGACGATGTCATACCGGTCGCCACTGGGCCCCTTGAAGAGGTATCGCCTGGCCGTCACCTGGCTTCTACTGAGCAGGTGAAAGAATTCATCAAGAATGAGGCCTGGGGTCATCACGCTTCATGCAGCTGCCCTATTGGAGCGGATGGAGACCCCAAAGCCGTTCTTGATTCTCGCTTTCGTGTTCGCGGTGTGAGCAACCTGCGGGTCGTTGATGCTTCCGTCTTTCCTCGCATTCCTGGTTTCTTTATCGTCATTCCCATCTACATGGTTAGTGAGAAGGCGACTGATGTTATTCTTGAAGACATTGGCGGGAGTAGCCATGTCTGAAGTGCCTCAGTGCGAGATATTGATGGCAGCGGTCGCTCTTTCTCGGTGTTACCCAAAACTTTGGCCATGCATGTGTAGTATCTTTTTGTAATTCCATCTACTCGTGATATAGTCTGGCGAATATTTAGGAGTACTTCTTTCTAGCACTGAGTATGCCTCTTCGAAGAGCAGGTCTTGTTATAAGACTTTATGGGAAGATCACTTGGAAGTAGGTCGTTGTACAACTGTCAGCATTGCATCCTTGATGCCCTGACTTGTGCGGCTCGACGTTCGCACAGTCACTCATCTCGAGGTGCATCAGCCGCACGTCATCCGCCCGTACCCACCTTACATTTTGTCACTCCTTTCTTTCGTCCGCTCCGTCTTTGTTCCGTCTCGGCTCCGTCGGCTCCGTCTTTCCTCCGTCTTCGCTCCATCTTCGCTACGTCTTTTTTCCGTTCTTTTACTCCGTTCTTCCGCTCCGTTATATGTTATTGTTGAGTCGTCGTCGTTGGTAATACTATATTGGGATCACTTGTTGTACATCAACGCCGATACCGGAGGTGGAAGCGACGGGTATAAATACAGACAGTTCCAGCTCCTCTGCTCATCGAATAATATATTCCAAAGTACTCTATTATTGATATTCAGCTATCTTTATTAGAAGTCAACACTTGCGCGGCCGTCCAGTCCTTTCAACCGAAAAAAACTCACGTGATCATGGTTGATGGAAAGAGATGCTAGATCAAACTGAACTGAATTACCAAGTGCTGTGCTAGCTATATATAGGTAAAGAAAAAGAACATGAAAATAAAGAAAGCGATAGGGCTTAGCGAAGAAGATGAAACACTGCCAATTTCCCGTTGACAAGTCCTTACAATAATAGCACGCAGTAGAAATTGGGTATTCATGGAATGTCTGGAAGATTCTAATTGTATGTCTAGAAAGTTCCAAAAGGCAAAGTCTCAAATATATATAGAGGTCATAGGAACCTGCAGTTTGTATGAGTATTGGTTTGTTCATAGTGCAGATACTGCTCGGATTTTCACAGATTGTTGGTTGTGACATTCTCCTTCCAAATATTGTCACACAAGGAATCTCCCTACAGACAGGGGTATACAAACGTATCTTCTTCTTGTCGATCTCACACAAGCCCGAAGGGTTATTACAGCTATCTCCCTCCAAAGCCCTTCGTTCTCGCAAGAATTTATCGATAAACATTCGCCGGACTGAGTCGTCCATGTAGTTCACCGATTTAGCCATACACGCCTCCTCGGACAAAACACTACCATGCCTCACCGTCTTGCCCCATCCGTACCTGGTCGGCCTCGGCTTTGCGTCTCTTGCCTCGGCGGATTCCTTCGAAACAGCGAATCCTTCGTTGGGTATTGGCCATATTTTCTTCAGGTACCCACTGGTTATACTCTGAAGGCCAATCTGTCCACTTGACCAAATGCCGAACTTTTCCCTTGATCGTTCTTTTGTCTGAGACCTCATATTTCACCGAATCATCTTCAAGCTCTGGCATCGGCATTTCATCGCTGCCAGCTCTCGGATAGTACTTCTCTAACAACTGTACAAGAAACACGAAACGTTGGGACGCTTGGGGAAGCGCACCATAGACGCAGCGACTGCACTACCGGCTGCTCCGCTTGCATGTAATTAGAAATAGTTCAACGAAAATGTGATATCTCGAGGTCCTCACTTCCAACCACAATGAAATCGAACGTCTCTGCCATGTTATGGCTCCGTTGATGCTAATTATCAGGTCTGGGAAATGCGATGATAACTGGGCCAAGCAGACCTAATAATCTCTCCAGTGGAGCGGAATCATTATCCTTGCGGCCGTCTCAAAGTGCGTTTTGGCAGTAGGGCACTGACTATCAATAGTTAAGAACTAATTATGCACCCTGACCAGAAGACTATGCTCAATGCTCGCTACAACATTGATAGGTCATCCCTCGACCCACTTCGATCGTTTCAAGTCTGCCACTACGAGACTACAACTGTCCAGAACTCCGGGATATCCCCAAGAATGTATATTCCTGTTTCATGCAGGAAAAAATACTGGCGATGGAAAACAATCACTATTAATAGCATAAGAAACCAAGTCGGGATGGACTTCAGCGTCGCGGAATAATCACGTAAGAAGAATTTGAGGGGTTAAGTTAGAGTTTTTTTCGCCCCTTGTGCTGAGGAATATATTGGCCTAACGAGCTGTGGGATAGCAAAATGAATACCATGGTGGCTTCAGGCTCCGGAGCCTAGGTATTCGTTATTTGTATTCGTAGGATATCTGCATATTCCTAACGAATAAAATCTGAAACGTCGAATACGAATAACGAATATTATTCGTAAATCGGCGTCAACTGGCTAAGTAAACTTTAATCTGTCAAACGACGCGTGATAAACGCGTTCTGTAGTCAGTAAACTTTATTTCTGTCAAGCATTTCGCGCTTATCACGCGTCGTTTGAACGCGTCTTTTCTTTCCCATTTTCATCTTGCCTTCCCTGAAAGTTATTCCTCTCCATTACAACATGTCAGGCACTGATTGTGAGAGCTCTTCTGTCAGCTGGACGATGAATTGTCTCGGCTTATCCAAACGGGCTCGGCGCTCTTAGAGAATCGACTATCACTTACTCAATGACGGCAGTGACGAGGAGGCGGCCTCGGAAGACCGGACTGTGAAGAAGACTCGGTTGAATCTGCCACTGGAAGATAGTGAACCAATTACATCCAATGATTTGGCAATTCAATTGATTCAAGACTCAGATACTCCTACAGACTCTCTGTTTGCAGATGCTAGAGATGCTGGTTCTCCTCAGGAGCAGGTTTTGTCTGTTGCCGAACTTCCCGACACGTCTGGCCTTGCGGATCGATCGTCAACTCCTCAAGTCAAGAGTCACAATCCCTTGCTCTGGTCGTACTTCAACGTCTCCTCGCTTCCGGGAAAATTGTGGTGTCCAAAGAGAGGCATTACAACAAATCCAAACTGCCTTGGCAAAGTTTGACGAGTTCACTCTTACCGTATCCAAGCGCGAACCACAGATCACTTTAGCAATACCGATATACTACGAGCTGCACGACATGCTGAATGATGCTGCTTCAATGCTGGGAGAGTTTTCAGATCTTGATACAGATATTGCCTTGGCTGTATCTGTTGCGCTGAGAAAGTACCAGAAGTATTATGACTTCATGGACGGCCAAGATGCATATTATATAGCTCTGGTACTAGATCATCGCTTCAAAACTTTGTTATTGGAGAAGGAACTTGGAGTATCCGTCGCGGCGACAGTTATTTGTCACTTAAAAGAGGTACTGCATCAACAATATCCGGCCACAACAGAGCTACCCAATACTAGACAGGGACCCATCGTCACAGGACAGACCATTGAAGCTCGGGTATTGCAGAAACTACAACCGCAAAAACGGAACTTGTCTGACATTGACCTTTATTTCGAGAGAGGGCTTGTGTCAGGACCACGACGTCGCAGACGTCTCTGAGCGTCCTGAACGTTGAGAGCCTGGCTCCGCCACCGCTCGAGGCATCTCGTCTAAAGCCGCGCGCCACGCTTATGCATCGTCAGCTCTCACAACTTGGCTTCCTTTCTTCGCTTGCTTTCCAGTATTTGTCCTCACGGACAGTTTGTTGTTCCGTTTCCCAATGTATATTTGTCATCATAAATCATTTATTGTACCGTTTGGCCGCTGGCAAGGAATGGAGGAGACGGTTATAAAGTAAGGATGTTCCAGCTCCTTTACCAGTCGGATAATATATCCTAAAATATCTTATCTTTAGCTCCCCGCTTCCCAAGATTGATAGTGCCGGATTCGCCCGACCCCCGAATCCTTACAGCTTGTGATGGTCAATGAGGGCGTAACAAACGAGAGGCACTGGCTTTTCAATGGTGGCGAATGCATCAAGATGAGTTTCCTAGGATGGCAGCCGCTGCTAGGGATTATTTAGCGATACCTGCTTCGGAGGTTGCTGTCGAACGACTATTCAACAGAGGGAGAGACCTTCTTGGTTTGCGGAGGCACTAAAATGGCGAGACAATGGGAAAGTTGATGCTATTGAGGGAGTCTTATAGAAGACAGCTTGCCTGTAATGAGTGATTTTTTATTGTATTGGTATTTAAGTTTACGAATATTACGAATAATCTACGAGTAAAATTATTTTATTCGTATTCGCATTAGTAAGCAGAATATTTTCAATTATTCGTGAACACCCCTAGAATTAATTTTATTGTCAGTGGATATAGTGCCCAACTCGTGAGACTGTCCGTCGAATATTACGCTCCTGCTGTGCTGCTCAGAAAACTGTTTATGCCTTTTTGTCCCCCTTTATACAAGACCAACGGGAGGGTAGTGATGTTTCAACCGGACGACCTGTGCCTTGCATCCGTTTATCCGTCAGGTCCGGGGCGACTAGCGACTTTGGCTCGCCCTATTACGTCTAATGTATGGGAGATCAAGCATGTTTCGTTTTGAGATAAAGGAGCTCGGCTTTGGTCTTCACCTCGTACAACTACTACAGCGCCGTTCTAAATACTCATACTGATTAATAATTATATATTTTTACGCAAAGCTGATCCTGATGTGATACTAATGGACCGTCTAATGTCAAAAGTAACTAAAATCGATATTGTGCTGGTCACTCGAGAGGAAGGTTCACGTATAAATGGAATGAACTGAAAATCTCGTCGCCGAGGGATCGTATAACAGTAATTGCAGACCCAGACGAAAATTTTAATCGACAATTTCAAATAGCGCCTTACGAATCTGTTTGCATATCTATGGGTCAACGCAACTCATGAGTGGAATTTTACGCGGGCATATGAACATGCCCTTTGTGACCGCCAATCCGAAGATCAAAATATCGATGTCAATAGGGGCGGATACGATTTGCGATTAATCGTAACTCGTAATCGTATAGTCTAATACGATTACTATACGATTGGTTGGAAAAGTTTACGATTAACTATAGGAGCAATGAAGTTGGTTGCTCGCAAAAAATCGTATTGGGTAATCGAAAGCCTAGCCACTGATATCCAATCTTGACGATATTTCAGAGGACAGAGGTTTCCTGCACAATGGTAATAACCCTACCTTCCTAATAAGGAAAACGATTACTGTACGATACTTTACGATTTTATACTACACTATACGATTACTTTACGATTAGAGATTCATTTTTGCGATTAACTTGACGATAATCTCAAAAGTTGACGGTACCGTAATCCACCCTAATCCAGACAGCATTGTAAGGATCCAATTCGAGAGTGACCAGCCTGACGGGCGCATTCAGAATATCTTCTGGACTTATAGCTGGAATTTAAATCTCTGGCGACGCAACTTCGAAGTGCTATCAGTTGACATGAGTGAGGACGGTGCTGGTCAGGCTAATTCAGACCCTGGAAACCCTGAGGACGATGAGGACGGTGTTGGTGAGGCGGATAATTCGGAGGTATTCCTCAACGACAGACCCACCATCAAGCCGGAATAATGGGTACTCGCCTCCTTGACGACCAGGACCGCGGAGACAGCATTGGACGGAGAGCTCGATACAACGAAAATGTCCCTCCGGAGTTAAAATTACCCCTTTCTTCATCACGACGGTTTCAAAACGATGCTGACGGTATATTACTTGCCTGGAAGGCAGTTGTGTATGCCTCTACTGAAGATGAGTTTTGGAAGGCATGGGCCAATCTCAGGGAGGAATTTCCTCTTCAGGAGCGTACGTATTGCTACCCCTATGTTAAGCTCCATCGCAACTACGGTATTCGGGTGACGTCTTGTTGTAAAGAGGACTCAATTTTTTAAAATTATTACAGGTCCGTTCCACTCCATTTATCCATTGCCAGCACGGTGGCCCATGCACCAAACGTGCTAGCAGCCACACCGATCATTGGCTATTCTCTAAATATCTTCTACAACAAAGGTTTCTTATCATGCGATATTTTCGCACCCAATTAATAGTGTGCGAAGGGAGCAAATCATCAATAGCGGCTACTTCTTCCATAGTGACACACCTCGACAAGTGGGGTCCTAAACATAGATAGTTAAACCGTACGCATAGAGATTTCAATATCCCGCGCCAGCAAATCGAGCTTGGTCGTCAGCGGTTTGGGGCGAAGCGATTTCCAGACTGGCTCGCCGTGCTCAAATACCTCATCCATTTCCTCTAGAGTACGCAGCATCGTCTCAGGCACAGCTATCCAGATGTAGATGAACGTCGCGAAGTTGAAGGACACATAGATAAAGAACAGTCGCCAGCTGATGGCGCGGAAAATTGGAGGGACCGCGAAGCTCAAGGCGAAATCAATTGCCCAGCTAAATGCGGTAGCCAACGACACCGATTTTGCGCGGACCTTCAGAGGGACGACTTCCGGTGGATAAATAAATCTTACCGGACCCCAAGTCAAGTTGAAGGAGGCGACTGCGAGGTATACAAAAGCAAGAATAGCGCGGCTTACTGCGGCCCGATTCAACCCTAGATAAGTATCCGGCTGAGTGGGTATAGGGTTGGGCGGGCCATACCGTACAAGCAGGCCACCAATTAGAGTAAACCAGATGGTCATAGTGATTGAGCCTATGAGAAGAGCTGGCCTGCGGCCAAATTGATCTGTCCACAGAATTGAAGGGACAGTCGCCAGAACAGCGATGATGTGTTGGATTAACAAAGCAATCCTCACGTCTTTGAAGCCGGCGCCCTTGAGCAGGTACGTGCCATAGTACAGCAGCACGCTTATGCCTGACAGCGCCAGCCCTATCTCGATTGCGATGGCAAGGAAGACACGCTTGCGCAACTTGCGTGAAAATAGTGTGCGGAAGGAGCTAGACCCTTCTTCGAGCTCGATGCGGATTTGATCCTCTATCTCCCTGTATTCCGCGAGCACCAGCGGGTCATTGATGTTGTTATTTGCGGTGCGCAGCGACGCGAGTACGTGCAATACCTCCTCCCATCGGTCCTCTTTTGCGAGCCATCGCGGCGAGTACGGGAACCAAAACAGGCTTATAAACAATATGATCGCTGGCAAAGTCTGGATTGCCCAAGGTAAACGGAATACTGCCTCAGAATTGAGAAACGTGCAGCCGTACTGGATAAGGTACTGAATCAGAACGCCAGAATTGACGGCGAGTTGTTGGAAAGACACGAGGCGTCCGCGTATTTTACGCGGCGCGATTTCGGACAGATAAATGGGCACAAGCGAGGACGTGACACCGATGCAGAGACCTGATATTAGTCGTCCAGAAATCAACATGGCAACGCCGTTCGACGTCGATTGCACTATAGCGCCGATGACCCATAGAATCGTGGACCATTGGATAGCGACCTTGCGTGATACTCTGACACAGTCTAGTTAGCTTCTTGCCAGCAAATGGAACCCACAATACTTACTTATCGCCGAGAACCGTGGCTGATATCGAACCCACAAACGAGCCGGCCGATGTGGCACTTGTTATGGCGCCCTGCAACACTCCCACTGGGTTCCCGTAGTAATCCTGATACTGGACTGTTCCAATAATGCCTGATATTGATGCAATGTCAAACCCGTACATCATGCCGGCGAGTGCAACGAATGCCGTGATCGTGTAAACGTTTGGAAAACGCACCATCCCAGGTAGGATTCTACGTTGCGCATATACCCTGGGGAATTTGATGGACGACAATATATCGGCTTATTTTGTTTACATGTGCGGTACTAGCTGCCCGCATAGACGGTGACATCAGATGTTTTTGATATGGAAAAAAGTCCATGTCGATCACTTGTGACTATGCTGTGGGGCAGTACAAAGCCGCACGCATGACAACCGTGGGGTAAATTACCCAATCCGGGTTGCCAATCCGGCCCCCCCCTTCTCTCTCTCTCTCTCTCTCCTCTCTCTCAAACGACCACTGCCCAAACAGTAAGCTGAAGTTGAGGAACAATGCACCCTTACGTTAAAGGAACCGTCGAAGATTTTTTTTTTATCCCGTTCTGGGAAATGACACCATTCCAAATTTGGATACTATTGTAGGCGCTACACCAACCTGGAACTAGCGTACAACTTGCGTGCAGATGCACTTCTGATCGACCGGGCTTGATAAGTACTCCTACTGTGAAGGGGCGAGCCTTTATTATCTACAAATAGAGATATGGACAAAAGAAAGGGAAGGGGCGCAACCTATATAGGTTTCCTATCCGGGCCAGTCACGAGCGCGAAGGCTTAGGCGAAGCCGAGCCGCAAACCGGAAAAGGCAATTCCAGAAGTCGCCGAAATTGCTCGCCACCGTCGGACACAATGCCCGCGGGGAGGTTTCACAGGGACAACCCAGCCCAGGGCTAGGGTTTCTGCGGCACATCATCCTCCTCTAATGCAGTGATCCTCCACGACGTCTGTCTCGAAACCCTTAGCTCGCGGTGCGCGTGGATGGTTTGGTGATACTCTGCCAGTGCCTGCTCCAAATTTAAGTACAGCTCGCATTGACTTCGATGATGAATATATCATCTGCTGGTTGATATTTTACTTAATAATACACTCTTGTCTCCTGTATAGATGAGATACGAGACCATTCAAGACAAAAACTACACCCACTATTCTCCATCTCATCTGACGTGGGTATTTTGGTCCCATACGTGTCACCGTCCGGGCGTTGCTTCTCCATTCGAATGCTCGGTGCCTATCGTGCCCAGGTTATATCTGGGGTGCTAAGAGCTTCATCAAAGGCTTCGGGGTCTGCCTGAGAGAGAAATACCTTGTGAGTCAGCTTCCGAAATTGGCCCAACCTTTTCGCGATGCCTGTAACGTACACCATACAGTCAAAGCCGGTATGGTAGCACGGAGAATAGAGAGAGGTTGAAGGAAATTACAAAGATAGCTTTTTCTGTCACTCCAAATGTTTATTGAAACCTGTACATATAACAAGCGTTGCAGGGGGTTGCAGCGGGAGGGCGAGAGGGTTAAAACTGTAAAAGCGCCATAGTTAAGCGCCGCATTACCCGGCGTTACCCTGCTCGTTGTTGCAGGGTACTGAGATTTGCGTTAGCGGAGACCGAGCCAGAGTTAGTGGGCTAGGGCTGCTAGATTTTGCGCACATCACAAGCAATACCAGAATAAGAAATCGGGGATCGCACAGGAACACCGTCGCGACAGCCCTCGGACATCGGGGACCAAGAACGTCAAATCGGAACAGGTCGAGATGGTCTGTCCGATATGACAAGATTCCTGGTGAACGTTGTTGATTCACCAATCAAGTATTGAGCATATAGTAATTTATAAATTCAAGTCAGGCGAGTAAATGGGCGTTGAAATAGCAGCTATACATAGTACCTACAGATATAACACGCAGTTATTTTCAATCGATCGCTATCTGTAATGGTAGTGACGTGACATATCATATGTTCGCGGATTTCGTGGTCTGTATCGTTTGCTGCTTTGGTTCTTGCCTGAGCGGTGCATTACTTTTGTTCCCATTTTCCGTAGTAATTTCCATCACGCGCACCGCCGCACAAGTCCAGCGCCTCTCAAAGCCCAGAACAGCCTTGTATCCGCCGCACTGCCTTTAGGCGATTGGGGGACCAATTCGGTCTGACCAGATTAGGAGTCAATCTGATTACTTTGGACCCTGGCGCGCAGTCAGGGTTGAGGCATTGGCACTCGGTCGAGGACGAGTTCTTCTACATACTAGCAGGCGAAGCGACCTTGGCTCTGAACGATGGCGAATGCAAGCTGTCAACCGGTATGTGCATCGGCTTTAAAGCGCAGGATCGGAACGCGCATCTCATGATCAATCGGAGTGACGCGGTGGTCCATTACCTGGTTATTGGGTCGAGAGTGCCTGGAGACTTGTGCTACGATCCAGACGATGATCTTTCTTGGTTTCCCACTCAGCGCGGCGAAATCGCAGTACATAAGGATGGAACGCCCTATCCTTAGGAACGCTCAAGTTTGGCGCCTTTTTTTAAAATGACTGTTAATCTACACCAAACAATTGCCAAAACAATATCGGTTACTGAATCTTTACTATGACAAATGAGATTGCACTTTGAGAACCACTTAAAGGGCGACGTAACTAGTGAGTTATTCTAAGGCGACGTTAATTAGTAAAACAGGTAAAGGCACATCATAAACACACCTGGAACCACAGTCTGTTCAGGATGCTAATGGATGGACTTCCGCACGATTGTGGTGTACGGAACGACATGGCATACGGCACAGAAGACCGAAATTGTCCAACCTTAACGCAATCTAAGTTGTCTTGCTGCTTGGGTCCTGCAATTGGTGGCCAAATCAACTAGAGCACCCTACTATCCCCATCAATATAGCTTAACAGTACTTCTGATTTATTCTATAGTAACGTAGCAGACTAATCATACAATATTTTAGAAGCACACTCCCATTTGGACCGTTCTGTGGGCTGTCCAAATAGTTATCGATATCGGAGCGTAGAGGCTGATTAAGAGGCTGTAGCCTCTGCAACATCCGGGATTCTACGTCATTAAACTCAGTCCTGGATCTGGAGATCGCGGTGCCGGCAGTAGACTAGGTTCTATCGCGTAGACTGCGTAATCGCGGTTAGTGTTTCACGAAGAGCGTCGAGAATCCCTTGCCCAGCGGCTTCATCTTCGAGCTCGACTAATCACCTTTTACCCGAGGATCCAGAACAAGCGCCGTGTAGTACGTGTTCGACATATCCATGAAAGAATAATAATTTAGAAACTTTTTCATACCTTCCTTGACGGCCATTCTTTACGTTCCGAAGCGTCCTTGAGCAGATCATGCAGTTCGCAATAGATTGCGACCGTTAGACTAATCCGCGGTCACTTTTCAGATACTAAAAGAGTGAATTCGTTGAACTTGGAAAGTATTGTATGAATCTGCGCAAGTAGGACCCAATCTCTAGGGCTGTTGCGAATGCGAATATTCGCAGATATCCGCATATTCGTTATTCGTATTCAATTCAAATACAGTGCGAATAATATTCGCTAATTTTATTCGGAGGCTTAAAGTATGTGAATAATTATTCGCAGAATAAGCTGCGAATACGAATGGTCTGCTTGCAGGTTTTGCATTCAAATGTCTTCTCGTTGTCCTTCGTTGAAAAGTAACGAAACACTTCTCCTTCATGATTGATGTAAAATCTTAAGCGTTGCGTGTATGATTTATTATTACAAAGTTAACAAACAAAAAAGGAATTTAACATTGGCCCTGCCCCCGGTTGCTCCACTAATAAAAATGCCCTTGTAATCTCTCAATGGATTTTGCGGCAAATCTTGCAGCGAAAAAAAAAGAGATTTTGATTTTGCAGCAAAACGCCAATCCCTACTTCAGACTCGGCTTCAAAACCCTTAAACCCGTCCGGTCTGGGTCTAGTATGGTGCCTTCAGTTTAGTCCCAAAACAACTTTATTTTTTTCTGTTGCATATCTCCCACAAATTTATTAAGATGCGTGGCACGTTTCATAATTTGTTCGTCCTAATAGTTAAGCATCGTACCCGTAATTTTCTTCGAGGTAAAGCTCCCCCAATTCTTAGTGATTCCAAATAAAATGAAGTGCAAATGATTTTAATTGCAAGAGAATATATGTGAATATGTTGGCGTAATAAAAATTTGTTGTGCGGAAGAGGTACTGAAGGCACCATACAGGCAAAACCGGCAAATCACCAAATGCTACTTGTCCGTCCTCATCTGGCCCATATCCGACAGGTAGCCGGCAGAGCTTAGGAAAATGCTTATCCTACTTACCTCGCATTTTGGATCCGGCGATGCAAAAGTAATGGTCGGCAGGCTCCACTGCGGGGCCACCAAATATGCGGCGCGCGCAAGCTTGCCTGACGGAGTTTCTCCTGCTCCGGCGCATAATCCGTGCCGATTCCGAGGACCTACGCCAAAATATCTGGCCTCTGCGGTGCCAATCACATTATTCACACGGTAACTGCAACCAATACTTAGTCAACCCGGCATGCACCGCCGGATATATGTAAAGTAAAGTTTGTTTGAGTGGGGCTGATTCGGTGGGGGATTCCGCGGCAATAATTTTATGACGTGAACTACACTTAAGAAGCCCCCCTTCCTGATGCTACTCGCTGTCCGATATCTCTCTGTTTATTCGTTTAGTTTAAATATACGCTATACCTACACAGAAATATCCATTGTCGCGTTTGATATGTGTTCCGCAGTTCCACGCATTTGCATTTCCTCTCTCACACGTGGGTCCATTCAGGAACGGCGTGACGACTTATGTCATGCGGCGTTTCGACTCTGCTGAGTTCGCCCGTATAGTGCTTGAACAGGAAATTACGGAGGCTCCGGTGGTGCCAGCTATGATCATTCAGTTCGTCAAGAAGCTTTCCGCCACTGACTTGTCCGGCCCTCTCCGCACACTGCGGTGGGTCTGGTCAGCCGGTTCTCCACTGGAGTCGTCGATCCAGCGAGCATTTGAGGATCTGATTCATCCTACAGGGTGCGTTGCACAGGTCTGGGGTATGACAGAGCTAGGTTGGGTCTCGACTTTTAAGGCACCACAGTGTGGAGTCCCTGGGTCGTTGGGTAGGCTTCTGCCGTTTGTAGAAGCGAGGTTGATCGACTCAGGCGGTCGTTGAATCGTTCACGAGATCTCGCGCGGCGCTACTGGCGAGATCTGCATTCGCAGTCCAATGAGCATGCAATGTTACCTAGGTATGCCGAACGAGGCCCGCATGGTCTTCGACAGTGAAGGCTTCTATCGGACAGGTGACACTGGATACTGCCGCGATGGAGTCTGGTACATAATCAGCCGCATAAAGGTAATTGTCCTTCGCTTATCCGTGAATATTCCCGACCAACTCTTAATAATAGGACCTCATAAAAGTGCGTGGTTGGCAAGTTTCGCCATCGGAGATCGAGGCAACACTGCTCGCACACGGCTCGATCTTAGATGCAGCTGTGATTGGAGTCACGCCATCCGGCGCGAGCGACGAACTCCCACGCGCATATATTGTACGTACTAACTCATCGCTCAAAGAATGCGACGTATACCAATGGGTGCGCGAGAGATTAGCTCTCATTATCGACATAAATGTGCGTCGCGAAGCCATCCCCGGTCGTACCTAAACCTATAAACGAATCAGCTACATGCTTGCTGTCTTGGCCATACAGGTGGGGCAAGCATACATGTCATCGTCAGTCACCGTTAACGGATAGGACACTCCGCTGAATTCGAAAGCCTCAGCCCTGCGATGCTTGCTGGACGAATGCTTGTTGAGCTTGGCTTTGGTATCGAATGGTGCGTGGTTGCACTCGACACATCGAAAAACGCTGCTCTCAGAATACATATCGACTTATATGGTCGGTATACCCGATGAAGTATAGTTAGCGGTGGTGTCAAGCATTTGACGCGCTCCTGCTGTCATTGCTTCGAGCCGCACAACGGTTCGTCGGACGCGTTGCTCGCTGATAACGCGACTGAGGCTGTTTACTCTGTCAATCAACTACTAATATATATATATATATAGATAAATCACACGCAAAGAACATGCAAGCATTAGCGACACAGAAGTAACACCGCGAACACGAGTCAAAAAATGCCAGAAACCATCAACACAGCACGCAAAAGGACAACGCAAAAATCACAGCCCCTCATTATCAAGACGATTCCCAAATGATCGGGTCCGCCCTGGCTTTTCGGACATTTCATCTATCAACTGATTAGCCAAAACGACGTTCAAATTGAACGGAGATATATAGGATCTTACAATGCACAAGGGAAGGACCCTTGACCGATGCGACAAACACACAGTCGAGGGTCGATCCGAGACGAACGAAGGTCTCCCAGGAAGCGCGACACAGAAGCACAACCGAGTTTGATCCGTAGGCGTTCTCTAGAGTGATTTTGAATTCCGGCGGAACACTTTCAGTAAGCCGCACGAATTCACGTAGAACAGCACCGTCGGGTCCTCCCGCCAACGAAATCTTGAACAATACGTTTGTTTCTATACTGAAAGATAGTGATTGTCTCGGAATGCTCGATGATCCTGTTTCAGAGGCAAACCAGAGGGCACGCATTGCCAATGATTTTGTGGACGGCGTCTGGAGTAGTAGCTGTCTTTGAGCGTTGTAGCTCACCGAAGAATCTCTCAACATTGACCGACAAGTTTTCCGCATTACGAAGTGCGTACGCCGCTCGTCGAAAGCGTTGAATGAATGTCACGCCATCCTTCCGCGAGCGAACTGTACTATGCCCGTCGCAAGCGGCGAGCAGCTGGACAGACCTGCCCCCGCCTGCGCGAACAGCGGAGCCAGCATAGTAACAATCGAGCACGGCTAAGACATCCAAGTTTTGCATAAAATCATCTGTAGATGTTAGACAGAATTTATGGATCGTGCTCCAAAACATCTTCTGGGTTCCGTTCTCTGAAATAAGCTGTAATCTGTTTGATTCCATGTCGACGATGGCATGACCAATATAGGCGATGATGAGTAGGGATCTGGCATGCATAAGCTGCTCAACCTTAGCGGCAATCCGTTCGCGGACATGCCACCCAGGAAATTTGGAAGTCTTTTCGATAGTAAAGTCCTCAACATCGTCGATCGCAAATGCGTCCTGCATACAACTGGAGAAAGTAATTGCATCTTGATCTGCACCAGTGGCATCATCCTCAAATCTAAAAATATAAACTTTGATGCTTTGATAGCTTGCACCGCGCGCTTCGACTGCTTCTAGGAGCGTTACATGTCAAAGTTTCTGTATACTCATATTACTTTCACCACATCTGATAATGTCCTAGTTCTGTTGACGTAACAATGAGTGTGATCGGCAATCTAACACGCAAAAGAATCAGCAACCGGCGATCTTCAGGTCTCGTGCCGCTGCGCAGCAATTTATATTCAGCTCAAGCCGTGGTGCAACACAAAGACAAAGGGCAAACATTTCAGAATTACCAATTGAGTTAAGGATAACTGTTGCAAGCATACATTCATGGAGCGTTCGGAACTGGTTGACATTGTGAGGCGACCGCTCTCGCCGGACATGCAGGTGGAGGTACCTGTGACTCGAGAGGAGTATGAGCAGGTAGAAGAAATGCTCGAGAACGAGCAGGTTGGGTATGAATTTTACAAGTTTGCATTCATTCTGCTGACACAGAACCCTGAAGGTACCCTCAACTATGGGTTGACGGCGCGAAGAATGTTGCTATCGTCGTGGCTGAGCCTAGTCCTCTTCACAGTAGAATGGCAATGGAGCTAATCACTGACTTCCGGGAGGAAGTAAAGCGTTCTCAAGAGATGAATGATGCGATAGCAGGCGGACTCTCACTTGATTCTGACACCACGAACACTAAGCGCTCAACAACGAGGGCATGGGATAGTGCTCTGTTCTACACAGAAGATGATGATGAAACTTTAATGATCGCCGTTAAAGTGGGGTTTTCGCAGACCTACGAAAGTCTGCGTGCAGCCATCTCGTGGTGTGTCTGTGCAATGCGATGTCGTCTTGGCATTGCGATGAGCATTCATGAGGAGAAACGGGAAAAGCCGCTACAGGCGCAGTACTAGGCCTCGTGGGGAAGCCAAAGAAGCATTTCGCCATCAGCTAGTCGATAGCCCATTCGGACCGCTCGTCTGGAATAGAGGGACGTGGATGGGCAAAATCAGCATTGTGGAGATTCACATATCCCTGAGACGCTGCTCTGTCCCACTCAATCTTTTGTAGGTGATAATCCAGCAGGATAAGAAAAATATGGCGGCTAACTTTCAATTGGTAGCTACTTATAAGAGACGGTCGGTTTGTTGGCGGTGACGTTCCCTCTAACCTTCACGAAATTGTGCTAGGAGATTGTATTCCTAGCCACATTCTTAGTGGTGGTGAGGTGGGGACCAGGCCTGTGAACTGACGGGGGCGCAGGAACGCACATAAGAACACGCTTGTCCCCCGTCGAGTCCTCATAGTGAATATTCTAAAATATATAGTTGCTTGCTTTCCAGCTAGCGTAACATATAGTGCAAACCTTCTGACCTTGAGACCCTCGACCCTCGACCCTCGACCCTCACAGACGGTTTCGCACCACCGATCTGATTATTAAAAAATGGGGTCTTCACAGCTCCGGTCTTCAGATCGACAACCTTGATGTTAAATGGTGAAAGCTCGAGGCGCAGATTATCGGTCAACATCGCCGTGGCGGCCTTCCTCGCATTGTAGATGCCTCCCATTGGCATTGGCACAACGGATGCGAGGGACGTGTTGTTTGCAATGATAGCCCCATGTTCGGACTTTAACAGTAGCGGGACAAACGCTTGAGTGACTGCGAGCACGGCCCAGACGTTCAGCTCGAACAATTTGCGTGACGCATCCGCCGCCTGTTTTCTCCGCAACCGCTGCGACACACATGGAAATGGACGCCGGCGAGAGAACGTCGAGAGTGAGTGTCTCGATGCCCTGTTCTCGGAAGTGAGCCATTTTGGCCGGGTTCCGTGCTGTTGCGATGACACGCAGGCCACGCTGGTGGAGAGCACGCGCGATGGCGTCACCCAGGCCGCCCTTGAAGCAGCCAGTGATTAAAACAGTGCGCTGGCGCATGTCGAACATAGGCGATGCTGACCAAGATTAATCAGAGTAGATGTTCAGGAATATGAAGGCAGTTCTTTCTTCTAAAATAAAACAAATCCAATGAACTTTGCAGTATATCGCGGATAGTCTTTTGCCCATGCCGTCGGGCCAAAGATGTCCCGACCCAAATCTATGTTGTCAAATACCTATGATATCCAAATACAAGGTGACTGCGCCGCGCCTTTGCGGAGAATTGGAGGATCGGATTGTCGGAAACTCTATCTTCTATCTTCTGTCACTCTCTCTCCTGTCATCCTCTCTCTGTAATCTTCGACCGTATGCAGTCGTCCAGAGCCAACCAGACAATGTCTATAATCACCATTCAACAGACGACTAGAAACCCTCTTAAGACGATGGTTTACCGAATGCTTACAGGAACAACCGGATAGGTTAAATCGGCGGATCGGCCCCCTACGGTCGTCTCCACAGCCGAATTTAATACAATCTGGCAATTTCTGGAATCTCTGCATCACGTGACAATAATTTTCGACGAGAAATCGATTATTTGCGTCAATATTTACATCGAGAACTCTAGCAACCGATCGTAGCCCACCTAAAGTCCAGCAACCAAGCTTATAGCAATTAATCACAGCCAAACCGCACTTATGCTGCCAAATTGTGTGTTGGCCAACTTTACCTTGCCGGCCTGCTCCAGACTCGCAAGCCTGGCTCTCCCCCTTTGCATCTCCAATTTCATACCTGACCGCAGTTGACTCTCAAGCCTATGAAACGGAAACTACCGTTAGCGCTTGACATTGTAAATGACGAAGTTCTTGCGTCATAGATGGGTTTAGATATCCAGCCTGAGCCGTCTCTTACTCGCGCGTCTCGCTTCAGCCCCTCCAGTGGGAATCCAGCAGAACTTATACTCGGCCATGTTGTCGCGACCGAGATAACGAAGTCGCGAGGACTGGAGTTCCTCCCAGAAGGACAACACGCCGCGAAACAGGAAGTCGAACGACACACGAAAGTATCTGTTGAGACTGTGACCTGCCTGCAAGACACTTGTCGTGATGAGGATTGTCAGCATCGTCAACCACCGAGTTGGGGTGAGCCAGGAACCGTTTGATCCACGACTCGTCCTGAACTCCAGCCCAGACTCCTTTAACTCGTTCAGCAGCTACGTCGCCGAACCGGTCGCGCGCGACTTGCCGTAACAACGATAGTGTTGCAAAATGAGGGCCGGGAATGCGGGAAGAGACCGCGAAAGTCCTGGATCATTTGTTACTTCTATAAAATACTATTTTGACCCGAGCTGAAGGTCAGCGGTATACACGTCGGGAAGAAATGGTCCTGGGAGAGAACCAGGCAACAAGTACTAACAGACGATGTAGGCGTTGCAAAGAGGTCGGACATAACTCTCGTACATGTAAATTGGATAAAGGATAATTTTATTGGCTATAATGTTATACATCTTCGCTGTGGATTGCTATTTAGAAAAATAAATAGAACGGTCGGTTTTAGTGATCCGTGCACTGGGTTGATCCGCTGGATTGCCGATCACGTTATAACAGTTTGTAATTATTGGTCCAAGCTTAGGATTGTCGCAGTGAGAGTTTCTGTGCCTGGCGACTGTTCCTTCCAAATGAAGGTCGACTCGCGCTGTGCGGCTGATATCTCGGCCGACTGACGTGACTACCGCGGCGGTATATATTCCAGGCATTGACTTCATCTCGCACTTCTGATCCTAAGATTTTAACTCGTCACTCTGTACTACAAAACTCTCATCAAAATCAATAATGTCCCTCGCCAGAAAATCTATCATCATTACCGGAGGCGCTAAGAACCTCGGCGCTCGCACTGCCTTCGAGCTCGCGGCGCTCGGCAGCCCCAGCTTTACTATCCATTATCACTCCCAGTCTGACAAAGAGAAATCCGAAGCCGTCGCCAAGGATTTGAAGGAGAAGTACGGATCCGAGGTTATTATATTCCAGGGTGCCTTGGAGAACCCGAAGGAGGTCGCTGCACTCTTCGCTGCTGCCAAGGAGGCCTTTGGTACTCAAGAAGCCTTTTGTTGAGATTACCGAGAAGGGGTACGACGTTATGTTTTCAACGCCAACTCCAAATTCGCTTTCTTTTTTATCCAGCAAGCTGGCAAGGACCTGGCCGACGGTGGCAAGATCGTCACTATCCTTACCTCCCTGCTCGCCGCCTTCACCGGTTTCTACGGCCTCTATGCAGGCTCCAAGGCCCCTGTCGAGCACTTCTGCCGCACTGCTGCAAAGGAGTTTGGCAGTCGTGGAATCTCTATCAATAACACGCCCCTGGCCCCATGGACACTCCATTCTTCTACGGCCAAGAAACTTCCGAATCTATAGACTACAACAAGAATGCGTCCATGAACGGCAAGTTGACCGATATCAAGGACATTGCGCCAATTGTCAAGTTCCTCGTCACCGAAGGCTGGTGGATCAACGGGCAGACCATCTTTGCCAACGGTGCCTATACCACTCGTTAGTGTGTACGTGTATTTGTTCGTGTCGGAGTGGGTTATGATACGTCAAATTAATCAAGCTGAAAGAAAGGCGGACAATCAACCGATCCAATCGCAAATGACAGTGTGGAAGCTATCGCTTGTCTTAACTTTCAGTTATCTAGTAGTATTGATAGTCATTCAAAATGTAACGTAACCTATAATTTTTACACCGTTCCGTAAATAGCCGAAAGACAGAGCACCGCATCTAGAGGAAAGAAGCAAAATACAATAAAAAGGAGAAAGTCAAGAATCACAAGGCTATCAATATAATGGGCTACTCAACTCAGGATAATAGAGGATCAGGGGCCGAGAACATATTTCAACGTACACCCTGGCAGTCTTCTTCGATACACTTTAGTTCCTCGCATGATAGAGCTTGAGTAGTAACTGGCTAGTCTGTGATTACAGGCGACACTGTCAAATTGCGGGAACTTCCTAAAGATCTTACTACTAAAGGTGAACAGCCCTAGGTAAAGTAAGTGTAAGATATGCAACAATGGATGATCCGCAGCCAAACTCCTCAGTCTATAGATATGGAGAAGGTTCAGAGACTAGATCATGGCAGTGGGTCCACACACATAGTGAGTAGTGTTGAACGTAGTTCACATTATTATGTCAGATGACGAAAATGACGTTAATGATCCGAGCATGCTGATGGCAGATTACAGATATTTCAATAAAGTGACGACCTGCACAACCAATGGCAAAAGGATTTGTTTGAGTCATCACGGATTAGTCAGCAGAGCGTCGGATATTTAGAAGAGAGACACAGAATCTGACGGCAAAGGTTAGAATGACCAGTACCTGGCATGTGAAGTATCGCACTACGTCTGTGGCAGGTGTGCTACTAGACTACTTAGACACTGAACAAGCACTCTAAAAGCAAACAATATTGTATATGCTGTATCCTATTATGCGATCCATCTCCGTCATCTTGCTTATCTAGCTAACACACAACTGTAAAGGGTTAACTCATTGATGAGTCATAGGTGATGGTGGTCTATTGTCTCGAACAAGGCTATTATAATGGATTCTTTGGGTGCTGCGAACAGTACATGTTATGCTGATGCTTAATCACAGTGGTGACTGCTATTAACGGAATATCCGACAGCTACTTGCGGGAGCAGACGGAAGTCGCGAATGGAAGTTGTAAATGGCGCATTGGGATAATAACTACGAATACGGCTTCCGTGTATTCGATTTTTGTGCGTAAGCCACCAACTGACCGACTACAAATACGCAATATCTATGCCGGGACCGGACTGGGAATAATTGCGTGGGGAGATGGAATTATCAGTTATTCGCGGTGGTCGGGATGTCGACACCAAACAGGACGGTTTAGTCCTTTGGGGACTATCGCACCGTTGCGTCGATGACGCACGACGTCGCCATCATCTTGCAATTAGTTATTGTCAATTGGGCGCGCTTCTTAATACAGGGAGGGACACCTCAAGTGACAAAGTGACTTAACATTAATCCGCCGACGGGTTCTCCGCATTGCCGCCTCCGCGGCGCCGTTCAGTCAACGACATCTCCGACCAACCCAATGACAATATGACGTCTATGATATATGCAACCCCAACCAATCCTTGTGGTAGTCCGGGGTTGAGTTGGGCCTGATGGCAGGAGTCGGAGTGGCAGAATACCGGCGCCGTGCGCGGCGATGTCGCAGCCTTCGCGCCTCTCACAGAGGAATCAATGGCGCGCTTTGGCCGGTATCGGGAAGCTGAGATGGGGCATCGGGTGCCGTTCAAGCGCACGTGATGCGTTGGCTGGGCAACCCGCCGCCACGGATGTTGTTCCGCGTCATCGGCACGGCCACGCAAGCGAAAACATCGCTCGGCCCATCGAAGCGCGCTCACTCGCTTTCGAGCCGAACAGCCACTAAGGCACTAAACTATCGAGGTTCCCGTCAGAACACCGACGTGCCTAGTTTCCGTTCACTTCCCCTGGACGGCCCTGCTCGTATCATCTTCGGCAATATTTCTATACGAACACGAAAGAGCTGTCGGCATCGAACCTAGACAATACGAGGGATGTATGTAAAATAAGCGGGGCTTGGTTGAGGCTGTGCGGCCAGGCTTACTTACGTCTGTGAGAGTGGTGAAGCAGGCGGCTGAGGAGGACGCGCACGCATGCGCTAGGCAAATGACGTCAGCTTGAAACGGGGTGCGCAAGCCTCGGCAACACTGTGACTGGCCACTCCGCCAAACAGCTCGTCGCCATCGTCAGTCTTGACCGGGTGCTTACTGTGCGGCTAATCTCGGCTAATCCCGGTCTCAACGCCGCCTCTCCGTCGGGATTATAACTATCCGCGCGTTTCCCACCCGTACGGCCGCGTTCAGTCATGCCTCCGCGTCCTGTCCGCGCTACCTACAGTCCAAGTCTACTCTTTGAACTCGCTCCTCCTCGATTGCATGGTCTATCCCCGCAGATTAATCGAACGGCAAAAGAAAGGATTATATATATCCCCAGAGCATCAGGTCCAGATCGACGCCTACAGGGTACGCGAACGCTTGCGCCAGAGAGGCATCCGCAACCGTCGCCTATCGCGTGCGTCTGAGCACGATGACAACCGCGACAATCTGCCTGACCTTGACCTAGAGCAGGATCTCGACCTGCAGTCTCCAGCTACCAGTCCCGGAAAAGCCGATAATGACGAGACCTATCAAGACTCAACACTACATTCGCTTGATTTCGCGACCCGCACAGACGACGATGCTGACTGCTCTGCAATCTGCAACCACGACTATACCTCAGATTTGTCGCTGCAACAGTCGCAACCCGTTTCCATGTCAGTTCCTAATCAAATCGACGCCCGTGACTTGCTGGGTTCCTTGAATACGGATCGGGACGACCAGGCCGACGACAAGTACTTTCAAAATACACATGCGTCGCTCAACCCAATGTCCACGAACCAGGATCTTTTCCAACTTCCTGAAATGACCACATTCACATTTCATGATCTCAGGCAATCGTCTTCAACTTGCCAAGTCCCAGCTCATGTTGTGTCTCGACGGCAGATGCACACTCCGTCTGCCTTCTATGCCAGTTCAGAGCCTTCGACGTCATATTTCGACTCATCCGTCAGCGACAGCACTATTGACGCAGAACTCTACGTCATGAGCGCCACATCTCCATACAAATCTCTCGATCCTGTCCTCTTGACTTCCTCATTTTCAAACGCACCTCAAGACGAGTCCGACGCTGAGGCAGAGTACACTGCAGGGCAGTCCACAGCGGCATACTACACGCCGCGGAGTGACCACTGCAGCCTCTTCACATCCACACCAGCCTCGGGCTTACTCTCCGTCTCGACATCGCCGGACTTGGGAATCGTTGACTCACTACTCTGGCATGACAGGTTCGTCGAGTTTGACATGGTTTACCCCACCTCACCGGCTTTAGTGCTACAACGCGAGAGGAGGCTTAGTGATACCGTGGGATTCTTCATTTAACAATTGACGGTATTGTTTTGGTTTTATTGGTTTTGGGGGCGTCACTCTTTATGGACTTCTGGCGTTTGCTGGGATTCTTGAACTTTTTTTTTTGTTTTAGTTATGGATACAAATTTTGAGTATTGGATACGGAACTAAGTTCGATGCATATAAATATGGAATTATCTGAACTATCAACTCTATGTAAACGTTGATGAAAGAACGTCAATCCAATTCCTCTGGACTGAAACCGTCCGCGGCTTACCCAGAGTTGCCAATAAACCTTAATATTCCCACTACGTAAATACAGTAGAGAGTACTAGGAAGTGACAGTGAATCTAGCCATCTGCTCAGCTCAATTTCAGAATGTAAAAAAACCTGATTTACGTTCAGTACTGATATTTTGCTCTGTCAAGTCCTGTCCTGTTGATAGGAAACTCCCCTCTTTGCTTAATCGATATATCGTCAGTTTCTTGCTGGGTAGTGTATTCCTCCATTGTGAACCTTCCCATGTTGTCCGTAGGCGTCGATATATCCTCTGTAATCTGCTGAATTGTTGGACTTTGGAGATTACATTGCCAATCATCGTACATCGTATCCTGCCTGATTAGTAAGTCTGGCGTCTCGCTGTCCTGCCCATTGATCTTGCTTGCCATGTTATCAGCGCTCAACCATTTCCTATACTCAGGAGTGCCATTGTCCGGAATCGTGTATCCTGCACTCATATACTGGCATTTAATATCCTCTCTAACCTGCCTAAGCGCTGGACTTTCAGATTCATGCTCCAGTCTGTTGCTAGGCTCCAGCCTGGCTGTTCTGTCACCTGAGTTAAGCCACTTCAGATACTCCTCTGTTCCATATTCAGGTACAGTATGTCCTGCATTAAGGTATTGCATTATTTCTCTGAGCTGCTGAATCGCACCATCTCCACAACAGTTCTCCGTATTTCCTTCCTGCCCATTGCTGTTATGAATACTATCTTGAGAAATATCCGTTACGAACATATCGTTTGTGTCTGGTGCTAAAAGGTCTAGATTATCTATGTGTCGGCCAAGACAGTGACGCAGCTTGATATCATAATACTCGTCACAAGCTAGCTTATGCATATGCCGCCAGAATCCCCCAAACTCGCGCAAATGCCTATTCGGTATGTTGTTGCCTTGGCTAACGTATGCATCGAGTTTTATCTTCAAAATGTTGTTAATCGCCAACAAGTCGTCCACCGATTCCATCACTCGCAATTCCGTCGCGCTACCGCCGTTTCCCACTTCTGTCTGGTATAGTTGTCTGGCCTCTTGATCGATGGTTCGGTACCACGTTTCATATTCATGACTCCCTTTCACCGGGATCTTGTTTCCCTCTTTGACGTATTTCCTCTTTAGATTGCGTCTAATCGATTCGATTCGCAGTTTTACTCGCTTCGTTTGCGCCCACTCTTCAAAAGCGAACGCCTTAGCGGCTTTCCTCTTCGTCGTCGCCAAGGAGCGCTCGTTCGGAGCATGCACATTCGGTTTCATATCCCCTTCCGCAGGTACTCCTACTCCTACAATCTCGGGTCCAGGGTTTTCGTACTTCGCAGCCACCTTATTCGCCGTCTGCTCTACCACCAGTTCGTCCTGCGATTCGCTCGCACGCAACCCGAGAAAAACCTCAACGTCAGCAGCCTCATGCTCTTCAAATAAGTGAGAATAAAGCCGCTCGCGGCACGCATCACTTAGCTGAACACGGCACGCAGGCATCGGACATTCGTCAAACATCCACCGTTCCGACACATGCACTTTCTGCAAGTCATCACCGCCGTCATCATCCTCCTGCTGCTGCGCTTCGTCGTACAACGGGTCAAAATCGTCATTAAAAACTTGAAGCCATGTGTCAGAAACAAGTTTGTGAGCATCATTTTGTTCGGAAAAAAGCATGTGCGCGAGCACCATGCGGTGATTGGATTCCTGCGACGGACCGGCCGCAAGGAAACTGCAGCCTTCTGCGAGGCAGCGGACTGGGATCGTGGGCAACTCGTAGTCAGATGTTCCAGATGCTTTTGGGAATTCCATTGGAGTAAACATTCGGTTCGTGGCACATACGTGGCTTGTTCGTCAAGGATCGCGGTGATCATTGTGGAAGTAAACAGATCATGTAGAGGCCGGCAGAAAATGTCAGTGTTTAGAACCTTAAGAAGCTGAGTGCAGTTCAAAACCCATGAAGCAATAAACGAACACTCCAGACTTACTGGAAATGTTTTTTTCTAATAGTTCGAATAATTTATTGTAAACAATTCTGTACTATCTATCCGTCCAATCACCTGTCTGATATAGAATTGCCGGTTGTAGCGCTACAAACCCTTTTGCGTAGTTCGCAGCAACGGCGTCGATGTAACTAGAAGAACGCTGGACGCGATAGCCGCACTGATGGGATGACCGGCCCAGCTAGCGTCAAGGGTCGGCCGATTTACTATCTACCGTTCCAAATACAAAAATATCCAGTTAGAGATGGAATCCGCTATCGAGGGATCTTCTGCTAATTTTATGAACCGATACTGCAGTGTGTGCATTAGAATGCTGAAACCGGATCATTTCGTCGATCAGTATGGCAAGAAATTCAAGACATGTAACAGATGCAGGGAAAGGAAAAGAAAATCTCGAGTACGAATTATGACACGATTGAGTAATATGGCCGGACTGCTTGCTGACAACGCGCACAGAAAGTTTCCGAAAGCGAGGAAGAGAGGCCGATTCGATGCTCGACTATCCGTGATTTCATTGGTTCCTTATGTCGCGAGATTCATCGAAGCCGGCCGGATAACACACTTTCTCTTGCGTATAATCTTACCAGTGATCTGGAATGGAAGGGACAGACGCTACGTAATCTTTTTGTTATTAAGCATCCGGACTTGGTTCCGCCCATATTCACGGACATCATTGACGAGATATATAATTTCACCGGCATCTTTTTCGTTGCCAGAACCAGGGCGAAAGACAAGTCTGACAAGTGGAGATTGACTTACTTGTGTGCGCAAAAGGACGACTCTGCGAATCGGAACAATATACCTAGGCAGCGTGTCCGTCATACGTGTATTTTGAAATTATGTCAGTGAATAAAATGCCGAGCTTGTGCTAACGCGTTATTTAGCCCAGCGAGACTTGTTTGAATGCGGAGGATCATTGACAATTGCTCAACTGGACGACAGGAGTATAAAAATTGTTTTCCGCCATAGGAGAGTGCATGGTCCTCACCAGCGCAAGAAGAAAGCGAGATTGGCAGATACTGGTAGGGGGTCCACAGATTAGCGAGGTTCGAAACTGACACCGCATAGAACCAACAGAGCAACATGTTGATAATCCGCAGTGGATCAGAGTTGAGCGGGTGCTGAAATTTATGTGCTCGCCATCTGTGAAGAATAGCCGACTGCTTCAAGACTTTATAGTCAATGAACTTGTCGACAAGGATGAGTCGCTAGTTCTCGCAATGGAAGGTTTCATGGGTAATCTCGCCTCTGGAAGGGTGCATGGCCTATCGATGCCTCTGTCTCTGTCTCACACAGAGCGCCATCAGATTGCTGAGGAACATTTCGGTCCTCAGGACCAATTGTTAGATTTTGGATTAGGTGGTTGATGCATAGGTCAGGCTCAATTTCGTTCTATAGTCTGGAATATCGGGTGTTGGGATTGTTATCATGACTTTGGGACTTTTTCACTGAAATCAGTGGATATAACGTTAGGCAATTGTTATTGGTGTCATTACTAGAGATTGAATAGATGATATACAACTCAGGTTGACCAATTCCATACCCCATTGCACCGTAAACACGCCAAGGAAGTTGATGGACAATCCATGGCAATTAGCAGTCATCATTTACTGTCTACGTCTCGTCGCGTATATGTCTTCTTTCAATAAGTATTCTAGATCGAGTAGCATGAAGCAGACGGAGGGGAAATCATGGCCGGAATTGCAGCCACGTGGAGGAATGCCACGCCACGACCGAGCCGCACGCATTCCATCAACTTCAAACTTTTTAAGACTCATCGAATTTTCCCCACGAAAACTCTTATCACAATACAGTATACCCACTTACAATACAATATGACGCTATCACAACAGTATTTGTCTACTCGATCCTCGGGCGAGCCATATCTCAGCTTTGAAGCAACTGTTCTCCGTGGTCTGGCTCCGGGCGGCGGTTTGTTCATCCCAGCTGCGATCCCGCACGCCCCCTCAGATTATCTCACCAAGTGGAAAGATTTGTCGTTCCAGGAACTTGCCTTTGAGATTTTCTCGCTGTATATTTCTCAATCCGAAATCAGCCCTGCGGAGTTGAAGCAGCTTATAGCCCGCAGCTATTCTACGTTCCGAGACGAGACCGTTACGCCTCTGACGGTTTTGGACGAGCAGCGCAAGCTGTATTTACTGGAATTGTTTCACGGACCTACATATGCGTTCAAGGATGTTGCTCTGCAATTTGTCGGCAATTTGTTTGAATTCTTTTTACAGCGCAAGAATGCCGGTAAAAGCGAGAATGACATTAGAGACCGATTGACCGTCGTCGGCGCTACCAGTGGAGACACCGGCAGTGCCGCAATCTACGGTCTACGGAACAAGAAGGACGTTTCTATTTTTATTTTGCACCCGCTAGATAAGGTCTCGCCCATTCAGGAGCTCCAGATGACGACCGTTGCCGACGCGAACGTTCACAATTTTGCGGTAAAGGGCAACTTTGACGATTGCCAGGATATCGTGAAGACTCTTTTCGACGACATCGAATTCAATCAGAAGCACCACCTTGGCGCGGTCAATTCCATCAACTGGGCCCGTATTTTGGCGCAGATCACGTATTATTTTTACTCTTATTTTACGCTTCTGAAGACGGCTGGTTCCGAGCAGATCTCTGTGCGGTACGTTGTCCCCACTGGCAACTTTGGTGACATTCTGGCCGGTTTCTACGCCAAGCGAATGGGTCTTCCTGTCGAGAAGCTCATCATCGCTACCAACGCCAATGACATTCTCGACCGATTCTGGAAATCCGGCGTGTACGAGAAGAAGGCGCCCGGTAGTGATGTCGAGGCGGTCAAGGAGACTTTGAGTCCGGCAATGGATATTTTGATCAGCAGCAATTTCGAGAGATTGTTGTGGTATCTTGCCAGAGAACAACTGTCGTCGTCGAATGAGGAAGCTGGTCAGTATATCCAGAAGTGGATGATCGAGTTGAAGGGTACCGGAAAGGTTGTCGTTCCAAAGCAAGTTCTTGACGCTGGATTGAAAGAGTTTGCCAGTGATAGCGTTTCTGACGAGCAGGTAAGTCAGGTATTTATTTGGTAAATTGTATGAAGCATTGGCTGATAGTATGTAGACCGTCGAAACCATCAAGGCTATCTACGATCTCACGACGGGTTACATTATCGACCCGCACACATCCGTCGGTGTCACAGCTAGCTTGCGACACCTCGATGGAAAGCACACCTACGTCTCTCTCTCCACGGCACACCCTGCCAAGTTTGGTGACGCTGTCGACCAAGCTTTGCAAGGCAAGGATGCTTACTCATTTGACAACGTTCTCCCAGATGCATTCAAGGCTCTGAAGAACTTGCCTAAGAAGGTCACGGTCATAGAAGAACCAGATAAAGAGTTGGTCAAGGCCGCGATTGAGCAGGAGTTGAAGGATGAGGGTATTGTGTTTTAAAACTGACGTAGATGGTTCTGTTGGGCGTATGACTTCATGTAAAATATTAAAACTAGATATATAGATCTAAATTTGCATTACATATAGCGTGATATTAGCCATGGCTGATTTGGATTGTGCCAAGCAGTATTATGGACAAACATTTCGTGAAAGTATAAACCCTAACATGAGCCGCGCCTCAACGCGCAGTCTGGCGAGTACGCGTTACGAACCTGCACGCGTTTAAACTGCGATGAGCCAAATTACCTGTCGCTACTCGGTCATCCACTCTCTGCCAAAGGCTTTAACTAATTCCGAGAGCATGAACGTCTGAAATGAACGTCCAAGACGACGAAGATTTTGGATTCTCATCATCAGACGAAGGCGCACTACTAGAACTAACGGGGGAGGCGAGTGACCCAATTCACCGTACTTCATCTTCTGTCTCACAGCGGAGCATTTCATCGCTGGCAGCAAGTTCACTTCATGATTTTGAGGCGTCAGATTCTAGTATGTCGCGGATGAAGCAAGTTAATCTGTTTGGCAAGGCCGTGGGTGCCACTGCAGCGAAACCTGGCCCTTCTGTCCGGAATCCGTATGTTACTCGACTACCAGGCGAGTTTGTCCCACTCTGGGCTCCACGACCTCCAATCTCCCACCATTCATTGAATCACTCTGCATTAAACACGTGGATATATCCGACAAACGTGGCTATCAGAGACTATCAACGAAACATCGCCGAACGTGCACTGCTCAATAACGTCCTGTGCGCCTTACCTACCGGACTGGGCAAAACCCTTATTGCAGCTGTGGTCATGCTAAATTGGTATCGATGGACAAAGGACTCGAAAATTGTATTTATGGCACCTACGAGGCCGCTCGTTGCGCAGCAAGCTGAGGCTTGCTATAAGCTTGTTGGAATCCCTCGAGAGGATACAGCAATGTTGATCGGCAGCGTCGCGAGTCCAGCTGTGCGGGAAGATATTTGGCAGGAAAAACGAGTGTTTTTTGTCACTCCTCAGACAATTGACAATGATCTGAAGCGTGGCGTTGTCGATCCAAAGAAAATTGTGTGCTTAGTCGTGGATGAGGCACATCGCGCGACCGGTGATTACTCCTATGTGAAGGTCGTACAATTTGTCCAGCGGTTTAATAAGGAGCTTCGAGTATTGGCGCTCTCAGCTACCCCTGGATCGTCAGTGGATGCCGTGCAAAATGTTATAACGAATCTGAGTATATCACGCGCGGAGATCCGAACAGAAACGAGTAATGACGTGGTTCAGTATGTGCAAGGCGTGGGCGTGGAGCATATTACTGCAGACTTGCCACCCGAAGGTCAACAAATTTTGGATTTGTTTGGCGCATCACTGCAGCCATCACTGGACCAGCTCGTCAGTACCGGTGCCTATTTCATAAGAGACGCCACAATGATAAATCATTATGGTCTCTTCAAAGCACGTGGTGAATTCCGACAAGCGAACACTCGCCCTGGTCAAAATCGTGGGGGCCTGATGTTCAAAGTCGATGCATTATTTGGATTACTTATTCCTCTTGCGCACGCGATGGGATTATTAAAATATCACGGAATCAAGCCATTTTACAGCTATCTCCAACAATGGGAAGGTGGAATAAAGAGACCCGGAAAATATGCGGGAGAGCTCCTGAAGAGTGATCATTACAAACGCCTCAAGCATCACACTCAGCAAATCATTAATTCGGAGACTTTTGTAAGCCATGAGAAAATCAATTTGCTCGTGGCAACACTGGTAGACTATTTCACCGACGAGGAGGTGGTTGCGGACAAGTCGAAGGTCATCATCTTTTGCCAATACCGTACTTCTTCCGCTGAGATCCTCAGAGTTCTCGGAAATGTGGAAGATGTTAAAGCGCATATGTTTTTTGGGCAGAGTGTGTCAAAAGATATCGACGGTGGCGAGGGTATGTCACAACAAGAACAGCAGCTGGTATGTACGTTCTCAGTTTCAGGCTCAGTTCCTAACATTATCGAAGATTCTGGAAGACTTCAAAGCTGGCAAATACAATACATTAGTAGCAACCTCGATCGGTGAAGAGGGTCTCGACATTGGTCAGGTGGACATGATTATCTGCTACGATGCGTCTAGTTCGCCCGTCCGCGTCCTCCAACGAATGGGACGGACCGGTCGGTTCCGGAAAGGCCGAATAGTCGCGCTATTGACTGAACGGGAGCAAAATAAATGGCACGAGGCTCTTGCAAAATACGAAGAGATTCAAGAGGCAATATGCAACACAGCCTCTTTCGATTTCCAACCTTGCCAAAGGATATTGCCAGACTCTGTTACTCCGCAAATTGAATTGAAACATATTGATATTCCGGTTGAAAACGAAGCACCTCCAGAGCCTATTACGAATTCTTCCACAAAGAAATCTAAGCAGAAACGAACAGCAAAGAAATTTAATATGCCAGACGGTGTGAGAACCACATTTAGTACAGCATCAAGTTTACTATCAGGTGACCTGGATGACATCACGCCCAAGGCACGAGGCCGAAAGTCAAAATATGATCAGGAGAATATGGATCCGAATTCACTAAGCTCACCAGGCCACAAGCGACGAAAGTCTGATTCGATACCTCCTGCATTGGTCAAATCTAAACAGGAGATGGACAATACCGACTATGGTCTGCTGACACCGAAAGAGGAACGCGAGCACAAGCACCAATACGCGAGAGTCTATGAGGAGTCCGTCACTCATATTAGCAATACAGAATATGATCCAGTTCTAGAGATGGCAGAACAGGGCGGCAAATCCACAGAAGTGAAAATCGGTCATTCTGAGCGAACGAAACTTCTGCAGAAGTTTGTGAGGCATGTCAAAAACAATGACATAAGCATAACGCCACCTCAGGCTGAAGACGCAGTTCCCGGTCCGTGGGATAGTAGGAAAATTATTGCCGGCAAACTTTTAACTAAGGAGACTCCGAAGGAACGGTCAAAGTCGTCAATGATTGATATTGATCTCAATATTCCTAGTTTCGACCTAAGTCAAGCCACCGACAAATTCAGTTCAGACGATGATATGTTGGACGTCCATCAATTAATAGAAAAACATAGACGGTCAGGAGTGGATTGATTATTGTTTCTACATTCAGCGCGGCATTTAGCTATCTGGGACTGGAGTACTATTGAAAGGGTTTTGTATTCATTTTTTCCAAATAAAAGTTTCTAAACTCGATTAAACACTGTAAATGTACACTATATCGTCCCTCACAAACGACCGAATAAAGCATTAACAATCTCTCTATCTTAATAACAAAGGTACCTATAATCACACAATACCACAAAAACCTAACATATCGTATACGTCATAATAAATAAATCGAACAACGTAAATTCTTACTTCTTTGAGACCCTGCCGCCTTTCTTTGGCTTCTTCGCAACCGGCAAGTCCTCTTCGTCCTCGTCTCGTTCGCGATCCTTACCGCGCTTACTAGGTCCTTCGACTTCACGGACCACGGAAGTGATCAAAGTCGAGCACCGACGAGACAATTCGAGTGGAGTACGCGACAGAAAGAACCAGTCGAAACGGAACTTAGGAGATGTCCTAATAGCGTCACGAATCAAGTCATATAGATTTTCTCTATCAAGGCCGAGTTTGTCTAACTGCACAAGCAAAAATCTGTCTTCCTCCTCGGTGTACACCTTTTTGGAGTTATTAATCGGATACTGAATCCGGAGCTGCTGTAGCGGTGCTCGGTACTTGTCAATCTTCTGGCGAAGAAGTTTCTGCTGATGGTTGAGCTTTCGAGTACGCTCTTCTCCTGCCTCGATCTGCGCAATATACTTGTCATAGCCGTCGATTTCCGTAAATCGTTCCCAGAAGACCTTGCTATACTGCTCAATTTCCTCAATTGTCTTGCCTTCGAATTCTGAAGCAATGCCCTCTATGTCTTCACGTCCGTATTTCGCGTTCAACTGAATAAAATGAGTGAAATCCCTTCGTGACCAGTTGCTGAAACCTTCATTCGCAAGCTGTCGCTTTTCCTCTTCCTCCGCCTCGTTCAACGGCTCAGCTTTGTCAATTTCCTGTTGCTCAAGTTCTCGCTCAGCTTCCCGCTCATCCAAATCTTCCTCCTCGCCTTCGGGCAATGGCACCTTATATCCCTGCTGCTTCCGGAAATAGGCGGTCTCTTTCTCATGCAACTCAATCAACCTAGGCGGATAGAACTGGTGATCCTGAGTGTGAACTTGTTTGGGTGCTCGGGGGGCTTTGGGAGGGCCAGCAGTTCGACCACCAGTCTGTAAAACACCCTTATAGTACTTATCGACACTGTAAGTTTGCTCCTTTCGCTCGCGCTTACTAGGATTAATCCAATTGAGCTGAATTCCTTGCTTTCGCTTCGCAAAATCTTCACCATTCCATTCGTACGCAGAATCCGAAGTGAATTTCTGAAGATCATCAAGACCGAGTTTTGAGTACCTCGCGTTCAGCTCAGCTGTTCGCTCCTCAGACTTTTTCAAGATATCGTCAATATCATCCATACTGGTCAAGGTACCACTATTAGCTTTCTGGAATACTGCCTCGGCACCATGCTGAATCATAGAGAGCAACTCATCCTTTGAAGCTGCGTTCTTCGTTTGACTCTGTGAACGGCCTTGTTGGATGACAAGCTGGTCCAAACGCAACTTTTGAGCGGCACGTTCCAATACTTTCTCTTCAATAGCGTTCTCGGTAACAAATCGGAATACGACGACCTGCTTAGTTTGGCCAATACGATGAGCACGATCCATTGCTTGCAGATCAGCCTGAGGATTCCAGTCCGAATCATACAGAACAACTGTGTCCGCACTCGTCAAATTAATACCTAGTCCCCCTGCACGGGTTGTAAGCAAGAAAATGAACTTCTCGGAGCCAGGCTTGTTGTACTCGTCGATAGCGGCAATGCGATCCTCATGAGCTGTAGAACCGTCGATTCGGCAGTACTCGTACTCACGGAACAAGCAGTAGTCCTCTAGGATATCCAACACTCTGCTCATCTGAGAGAAAATTAAAACACGGGATCCCTGGGCCCTCAATCTTTTGAGCAATTTGTCGAGCATAATCATCTTGCCGGTGTTCTGAACGAGGTGCTCATCCGTGGTGTATGGAGGACCGGGCTCGGCCCCCTCGAAAAGATATGGATGATTGCAGCACTTTCGAAGTTGCATGACAATGTTGAGAAGACGCGTCTTGGACTCACGTTTGCCACCAGCACCATTGACAGCATCGATATCCTTCTCCAAAATCTTTTGGTACCACCTTACTTGCATCTCCGTCATACCGACGTAAACATTGATTTCTAGAATTGTTAGCTTTATTCCGACTAAACTCAGGATAAAACCGACCTTTTTTCGGAAGAAGGGACTTCTCTACATCAGATTTGACTCTTCGCAGTAAGAAAGGCCGCAAAACTTTATGCAGCTGTTGTACAACGGTATCCTGATCTGAGTTCTGAGTCTCGAACCATTGGTCGAAGACATTGGAGTCAGCAAACACGTCGGGCAGCAAAAAGTTGAGCAGTGCCCACAGCTCATGAAGATTGTTCTGTAAAGGAGTACCAGTGATAAGCAGGCGATTTCTGGAGTTGAAAACACGAATGATCTGCGACAGCATGGAGTCTTCGTTCTTAATACGATGAGCCTCGTCGACGATGATATACTCCCACGCGAATTTATTAAGATGGGACTTTTCTCGTAAGATCATTTCGTAAGATGTAATGCAAACATCAAAATCGCTAGTCAGTAACCGCTCATTGATGAGCTCCGCTCGCGCTTCCTTGTGACCCTGAAGCACAAGGATATTGACGTCTGGAATCCACCTGGCGAACTCACGCGACCAGTTATCGAGAGTCGATTTGGGTACAGCAATCAAATGAGGGCCATTGACACCGCGAACAAAGCGAAGATATCCCAAGAAAGAGATGGTTTGTAGAGTCTTGCCAAGCCCCATCTCATCCGCAAGAATTCCTGAGATACCATTCTCGTGCAGAGAAATGAGCCAATTGAGACCTTGGACCTGGTAATCACGCATAGTACCATTAATGAACTTCGGAGACTCGGTAAAGACGGTAGTATCTGATTCTTCTTCCTCCTCATCCATCATAAGCTCCGCGTCTTCTTCCTGCTCGGTCTTTCGATGGCGATGATCAGACGAAGCGTTCTTTCGTGGCCGCCCACGAGGAGCCTTTGAATCTGCTTCATCAAGGATCTGCTTAATTTCATGATCTTGTTGTGCTCGGATGTCGATGAAATGTCTGAATAGATCTAGATCACTTATGTTAGGCAAACTCCTGCCAAGCGCCGGCACATATCGAAAATATCAAGCTCACCAGTCAAACCGATCAAATATCGAAATCGACGTGCAGAATCCATGAGCTATATTCATTAGAACCTGATCTAATTCCTTGCAACACGCGAAACGCGCCAGCGTACCTTCTGTTTGTCAAGTTGTTTCTTCTTGGCCTGAAGCGCCTGCTTCCGCTTCGTCTTCTCAGAGGCAGCAGTCTCCGGCTCCTGTGTCCCATTAGCACCATGTCAAGACAAACAGGCTGTCATTATTTGGACATACAGAGAAATAGTCGGCATCGTCGGTTTCGGATGGCGCAACAGTCGTCGGCAATGGACTGGTATCCGACGCGTCGTTGTCAGGTAGTGCCGGCGGCGACATTATAATGATTGTCTAATGAGAAAGGAGTTTACACAGAAATAACCCAGATATGATGAAGAATGAATGTAAGTCGTAGAATGTGACGAATCTGGAGAATTGTGACTACTATGGCTAAAATGTACAAAGGATGAGCTATTCGCATCAAACCCGAGGGGCAATGAAACCACACAGTCGCCACGAGCGCCGCCACAATTTGCTCCTGCGTTGCATATAGCACCGTACTTGGATGTAACTTAGATGGATCCGATTATAATAATAAGTGGTTTTGACTATTATGCCTTTTTAGACGCCACAACGCACAGCCACGACCCAAATCGGCTCGACATCATCATTGACTTTTAGGGGCACACAAAAAGGTTGCTAAGGAAAACTTGCTAATCATTCTATTACCATCCGAAATATATTCAAGGTCCACCACCCTCAACGGCTAATTTCGCAGGCGAAATAGTAACTGCGACGGTCGAGATGGATATGTCCCCTCTTTCCTCTCATTTGCCCCCTTCGTCTGGGATAGGGGCCACTGGTGAGGACGCCGAATCCCAACTATTGTCAACGTTCAAATCTGCTGCTGTTGCGGTGACAAAGCTATATCGCGCAGCGAACCAGGACATATCACGGGCAAAGGAGCGGGGTTATATTGAAGCTATTGATGATGTTTTGGCCGTCATAGCGTCTGGCCAAGATGTATATGAGTGGGCTGTTCAACGGAAGTTTGGGACAGGTGTAGAGTCCAACAGTATGACGGACGAGCAAATGAGGGGCAGACAAGCTGAATCAAAGCAGGATGAGGCACCTCAGGACTCACAAAACCACGACCGGTTGTACACTCGTGCTCAGCAGCAAGATCAGTCTCAGTCGCAGCGGTCGAACGGTATGGACTTCACTATGGCCGGCGCCGAATTCACATTCCGCTCCGGTTTACAGCTTGATAGGTCACAACCTCTTCCGTCAGACACAGCTATAGCGAAAAATGTGAGAGATATTTTAATGATAACGCCTGATGATATGCTATTTCACGCGGTGTCTGCTCAATTAGAGGAAGAACAGCGGATTGAGCAAGACCATTTGCGTTCGCAACAACTTCAGCAACAGCAACAGGAATCATACCAAGGATTTGAACAGCTGCAATCGCAACAGAACATGCAATCCGGATTTGGCACTGCAAATCTGAATAGCATGAAACGGCGAACAGTTCCTCATAGTGATCAATATGACTCGCCAGAGAGTAAGATGAATTTCAAGCGGCATAGATATTAGATTATAAAGAGGATTCTTAGAATAGGATATGTACATATATATAGTGTATCATTTTTACAAAGCATTTCTGGTGGATTAATGTTAACTTGTTTTATGGCATTCTTATATTTACGGTTGCATCTACTTCCCGTGTGTAAGTAATAGTATTTGAGTGACCGTCGTACATATATGTATTAGCAAAATCTTATTACATATCATATGCATGTACAGTTTCGACTTATAACATATTGTTGCTGTACAGATTGCAGTTCATAGTAGCACAGCAGACAGCGACTCAATAGTCGTCGGCATCCGGAATAAATTGCGTAGTCCTTGGCAATCCACCTCTGCAATATCGTGCAAAACACGAGTCAGTTGGCTGAGTAAATTGCTGCCAATCGGCAATGACCGTACTAGCACACAAGTCGGTACTAACGGCAAATTGCTCTGGCGGTTTAAACTCCTCTATATCATTCATCCGACTCTCGATCGATTCATCGGCGCTGATGTTAGCCTCCACAATACGGTACACTCCCTCAAGTTCAAGCAAATAATTGTGAAGATGAGCGAGACTTATACGATCACTGCACATAATCCTCTGAGTCTTCATATTAACGACGATATATTTCACAAGAGCAATCAAATACATCAATTTGCCGAACTTAGAACATCGTCGACCAAAGTATAGGAGATTATGAAATCCTCGTGCAGTAACTTGCTGCGCGTCTTGAATCACAAGATACTTTAATTCGCGAATTCTTCGGAATTCAGAGAGTGCATCGTCCGTGACTGTGGACCCGACGATTAAGGTCTCCAAGCATTTAAACCGATCCGTGATGAAGAATTCCAATGACTTCCCGTCCACCGTAGACGGTCTCGAAAACTTGAGCGCGGAGTTCCGTGCTATATCCAGCTTCTTCAGTGATGACCATTTGCATTGACTACAAATTGTCAGCAAAGCCTCATTATTGTACGGATAATTCCGTAGAGCGACGTTGCTGAGCTCCATATTCTGATGTGGTAACGAGCGGGGAAAAACGTTACAACCATCCACTACTAATTCCGAACAAGTTAATGGGATTGTCGGCATGGTAGAAAAAGTGCAATTGATTAAAATGACCTTTCGTAGCTCTTCCATGGCTTCCAAAGCAACACGATGCGACGTAATTTTTAAGCCACTGAGATATACTGTATTTAGCCGCGGAAACAGCTTCATCATCTTCATGAAATCCCATGGCAGAAGCAGCATTCGTTTTCTTTCGCTGACAGTACTGTCACCTTCAAAGGTCAGCATTTCAAGACTAGGATACGTCGGAGGCGCAGTGACCGTCCATATTGCAAAAGCCATAGCTTTATGAATTGTCGAGTCCTGTGAGAAATAAAACTGCAAGCTCTGGAGCGTTTCCAACATCCCTGATGTTATGTCGCACATTACATAATTAAAGGCACAGACGTCTATTTTTAAAGCAACAATATGTCTTACTCCTCGAAAATGTCGGTAGTCATTGGATAAAGAAGAACTTAAGCAAAGGTGTGGTCCTGTCCCCCGCTTGATATACTCGGAAACGGTGGCATCGGATTCGCGGCCGTCGTCGTGCCTGAGATTAATATATGACCATAGACGCGGATATCCCTCTGCAAATGCTTGCCATTTTGGACAAACCTTGGTGCATTGAAGTATGTCCTTAAATTTAAGTTGCAGCAGGATATTGGCGAATACCTCGGACGGAAGCCTAAGAAGTGGATCATTGGTTGTGAGATTCTCATGATCGATGAGTAGATCTGTCTGGCCGGCCATTGGAGACACATCGCATAATGTGGCCATCTAGCAGACAGCAATGTCATGAATCCGCTCTCACAGTGTCCGCAATGTGAATGTAGCTGCTATGCTTGGCATCTATTTCAATTCTCCCAAAGTCAGGGATGTGCGGCGCATAGAGCAAAACACCAAAAAACACTGGTCATCGTCATCGCTTTGAGACGAGGGAAGATGATATCACCGCTCGAAAGTGTCACTGACGACAATTAAGCTTAGGGCTATATACCTGTACGACGGGATGCAATGTTTGCAAGGAATGAAGGAAAAGTGAATAAGTTACTAATTATATAATGAACAATTACCCAGTTGCCATCCATCGCAGTTCATCCAAGCAAAGAAGTCGCTTTACAAAACTTTGCCCTCGCTATGCCATTTGCTCCAGGAAGACAAAGGGCAGACCATAGTTAGAAGAACTTAGTGGATCCGACAATTGCGGTTAACGCTCTCATTTAACACAAGAGATTACTGAGCAACTATGTTCATCTATGGATTCCGATGCGCCCCTCAACTTTAACAGAATTTTTTCTTATGATTGAGATGAATGTCAAGCAATACGCTGGTCCCAAAGCGACGATATTAGGATCAGTTAGGTCTGGAGAAGTTACGATAGGCGCTGACGCCCGGAAATTTCTGCCAGTCTCATTCAAATCCCTTCTTGTAGCTCGGTGCCATATTGCAGCCATATATTAAATTGCTGGTTGAGGAAAGAATATCGTATGCCACCTCTAGAGACAGACGAGATGTGGCAAGCTTGAGCAATTCCAGTGAGAGGACGGTAGTAGCTTGAGCGCGATCTAAAATAGTACTTAGTATCTTCTATCACAAGTCGTCATGCGATCTTTGTAAATGGGTTGCCTGAAATCACATTATTGTTTGACTGTTGGACTATCCCAGATGAGTAGAGGGTGATTTCTGTAGTAACAGTCGTACGCTGACAGACATGATGAGGACGAACTTATCAATGGGCGGATAAGCTTACACCATTAATAGTTCAGTTATTTCAGTATGGATCCAGCGTTATAGTTATGTTCGCACTGGCTGTGATTAATCAAAATGAATCTCACATATCTGATTGAGTTGGGAGCCTCGCCTTACGAAGCATTTCAGGGGTGCGGCGCCTCAACGTTCCATTAATAAACTCATTGCTAACCAAAATTCGATGGCAGTCGCTTAGTTAACCATACCCATGCAGTTGCATACCATCTATTATTCAAAGCTCTTATTTCCAACCCAAGCGAGGACACAGGCGAAACTTAGAGCGCATATTCTCGCCGTCCACTAGAGGTATTTTTGGGCTGCGCATGTACTGATGAAGGCGCTGTGCCGAATGCCCACGCGATATATGTGTGGGGAACCATTATTCAACAAAACTCGATGACCGTATGTTAACGAGTTTATACATGATAGTCGAGCGCCAGGATCACAACCACGCAAAGAATACGCGGCGGTCACTGATGTCCGACCTATATGTGGCAGTCTGATCATTGAAGCCGTAGTTTAATTTCTCGTATTCAGGAGAGAGTCCCTCCCAAATCTTTGGTACCGCCGCTAAGAAAAATGTTTCGGCTCACAGCAAGTGCGAATAAATGCATAATTTTCTCTACACAAGCCCATTAATGGGAATCAGACATTATTATTACTAGATGAATACTAGATGTATTATTTATTTTACATCGAAGCTCTCCCTTCATAAATACATGCGAACCCTGCAAACCACCTTCAGATACCTAACTTTAACCACCTAATAAAACTCCGAAACAACAGGAGATACGACCTGCATGCATACAAAGAAACAATGATTGTTTCACTGATAGATCAGTAGCTTATGACTAGCAAGCTCTAGTTGTTGAGAACGTGTACATACTCTCCAGACCATCATAGCCGAGGCTAGAGTCGAGATAGATCCAAATATAGGTTCGCGATAGATCCAAATACAGGTTTTCATAGACCCATGACGTAGAAATATTGATAATCTTTAGTGCAATAACCTAAAGGATAACGCCCTCATCGATTAATCTCTTCATGTATACTTTGGATGGCCCAGAATCAGTACCAGTGTGTGAGGATGCGCTCGAGGTACCAGAGGAGCTCTTTCGAGCCCAAAGAGCCACGACCAACACGATCACCGCGCAAAGGACTATGAGCAGCGAGATTGCGAGAACCCAGAAGATGTGCGAGCGCAGACCTAAGATCTTCTTCGGCACAGGCTCTTCCGGATTCTCCTCTCCACGCTCCTTGTCAGTCCTGTAGTCATATACGAAAGTAGTAGTAGGGTCAAAAGTCGCAGCGGAAGCAATATGCGATTGCGCAGAGGGGTTCACATCTGCGAGAGTAGTAGCGGCAGAGAGAGTGGACGTCGTACGCTTGAGATCGGTCTAGAACTGAAGTTAGTGTCTGTAACAATATCATAGATAGCATTGGATGAGTACCTCAGTTGAAGTGATGACAGCGGACATTGTTAAACTAAAGGCAATTGCTGGATGTATTGTCCACAACTTGGATATGGTTATCGATAGCAGGTAAGAACGCTAACTGATGAGGATTATTACAGGAACAGAGAGGACAGGGGCAGACTATATAGTTGAGCAATGACAGTACAGAACAGCCAACAACGGCCAATATCCTTATCACAAGCAGGTTATCGTCCGGTCAAAGACGGTGAAGGTCACGCTGGCAAAATGCAGGAAGCAAATGCGAACAGGGCGAAATGGCGTTCCTCTGAATTAGTCGACGAAGCTTAATATGCTGAATGCGTCATCTTGAGCGATCTAAATTAAATTTAAGCTGCCATCATGAAGAGTGTAGGATTGTGGCTGCAGCAAGGACTCATTCGCGTTGCTTGTGAGTAATAGTTCATGACGTGGCCCAACATCGCACTAGGCCGCATATGACAAGCAACTTTCGACCGCGTTAAGCTGCAGCCGTGTGATGAATCACCTCCCACATGTGACGTAATTCCTCAATAGCATTTTCTCCAGCAGTTATTTTACTATTATCGTTTCTTTTGACGATAACGGGAACACGAAACACGTTGCTGTCTGTGGAGACGAATAGGTCCTCACTGCGTGACAGCATCGCCTAGGTCATACTGTCTACTCAGGCGTGAACGTAGGTATCACGTTCGATTTTAGTCTAGGCGGATGCTCCGTGACAGTCCGCTCTCCTTACTCGACAGTGGAAACGGATGTTCCGATATAATTGTTATTTCAGCTTGTTAGATATCACCTTGTTCTGCGTTACCCGTGTTCAACTGCAGAACATTTCCGCCCTGGATAACATTTCCATTAAGTGTCTTCTAGTGCTGCCCGTTAAATTGCTTTCAACTGTCATAGTGACAAATTTAGTAGCGATGCGTCTTGCGCGTGCTGTGTTATCTAACACAGTTGTGTAGGAGAGTTTAAAATCGGGATGCTTCATATTTGATGAAAGATATGTGCGGACAGGGCAAATCTGACCAGAACCAGTGATAATCATGCCGTCATTCTTCACCCATATATTACAAGTTATCTAAAAATACACATGACGCCAATCCAGAATAAAATTGTACAATCAGATCCAATACAAAATACCGTCAAAAATCCGAGTCGTAGTCGTCTTGTAGAAGCAGAATCTCTTCCTCTAAATATTGCGGCGTACTAGGTTTCTTCGATTTTGTGCCATCGATTCCAGATTCTGTACTATGGGCATTGCCATTACTTCCATTCTCCTTTCCAGACTCTTCTTTAATCTCACTAGGATCTTTCACGTCACCAAGTTTTGCGACATCAATTGAATCGTCATTCTTCTTAACGCTATGCATATCAGCCTCCATAATCCACTTCAAAATCTTCGCCTGCCTCTCCCTCTCCTCATCAACCTCCTCGACACCTAAACCCCCAACCTGAAACTGCTTGTTGATATGAGGCGATTCTGAAATATCTATCAACATGTCCAGCAACCGAGCGTTCTCAGCATTAAGTCTTCTGATAGTTCTTTTCGCCGCAAAATCCTTCCCCTCCAACTCCTCGTTCTCCCGCATGACCGTATCAAAACGTAACCGAAGTTTTCGATATTTCTTCCTGAAAGATTTGTATGGCTGCCTCGCGATACTGCTTCCGGTCACGACGGCAGGCAATCCTGGAGGAACTGGGGATGCGATTCCCCTTACTGTGGCAGCGAATGAAGACTGATTAGGTCGCACGGATGTAGGCGATATATTCCGCTTTTCAGACATGGTAGGCCGATCGGAGGCTGGCGGTGCGGCATGCTGTGGTGATCGTTCATGTGGGGGAGCCGGGGTAGACGAGGACGGAGACTCTGATGAGGACGCAAAAAACGACGACCGCGGTTGTTGTGGCTCCGACATGATATGTAGTCACGGTGATTGCAATAAAAAACAAGAGATGCGTGTGGTATTGTGATGTCTGGCTGATATCTTATGTCTGGCGCATATCTGATCTACTGTGTGCGAGCTCTGATGGTAAGGCTGTAAATGATACCTCAATAATCAGAACCGTATAGGGTCTAGTCGCGTTTGTCATTTTCATGTTTATGGTTCGGTTCAAGGGTTTCAGCAAATACTCTAACTATAAATATTTGTGCGCTTCGGCAGGGACGGAGGTCACATTACGTCAGCTGTGAACTCATTAGGCAACCACTAATTATCACTAGATGCACTTGTCACATCATACCCTTTGATCTTGACAACGGACCGCCTTAGCCCCAGCTCCGTTCCTCTTATTAGAACCCTGGACTCTCCTGTTTAAATTCGTAACCGTTATATATTACCGCCATATTGGTCATTTATTCGGTCGATTGATTTGACTCTAACGCTCTGCTTTTATTCCCAGTTATTTCAGTCATTTTACTGTCTATCATTCCATATATAATTTAGCGTCAATTAAGTGCAAAATATACGTCGACGTCGAAGGCTGCTCCAAATGATATATTCTTTACCGGATGATACGCCGCGGTCAAGCGAGACCACCGTTAATATTGCCGGAATTCTAGTTCATCTATACGGAGTCAAGGAATTGACACCAAAGCAAGCTAAAACTACTACAGTGTTGTTTCATGCTCATGGACGAACCAGATCATATAAAGATGCAGAGGCAGTCGCCCATCAATTACTGTATAGCTTAGGCAAGAAGGGACATACAAATGGATTAGTTGTTGCGACGTTTGACAACCGGAATCATGGTATTCGGAAGGTACGTTATAGCTAATATTAAGATGTGGGTATCAACTAAAAAGTTATAGGTTGATGATCTTTCAATGTAAGTTCCTGGAATATGAGGTCGACATGATGCTCTTCTAACAAGGCGACGCGGCAGTCAGTCATGGACCGGCGGAAATGCCAATCATGGGTAAGTCTCGACTAATTCCATTGCATATATGTACCACTAACTTGTTTTGTATAGGCAGGATATGTTATCTATGGTAGGTAAGATATCCATGGACGTTAATCATGTGCAAGTAATTAACCGCCATAGACGGCATCGCGATTGACATCCAGACAGTGATGACCTATCTCGAGAGTTACGTCGGCGACCTTTTCACCCCTAAGCACTTTATCGCGTCAGGTGTCTCCCTCGGCGGGCACGTCACCTGGAACCTTCTTGCCAGCGACTCCCGCATTCAGATCGGGATTCCAATAGTGGGATGTCCAGATATGACGTCTCTCATAGTCGACCGTCTTGGAAACTACACGAGCGTCGAGCAAATCCCAGAAGGAACTAAGGAATGGCCAAAATCATTGGAACAGCTTTACGCTTCGCGGGATGAGAGCATTACGGCAATTAATGGCAAGAAGATTTTGGTTCTGAATGGGGCACTTGACACACTTGTGCCAGATAAATTTACAAAACCATGGATCGAAAAGTACGCGGCCAATAATGATGTCAAATATATTCTTCTGGAGGATAACGGACATTACTTATCGTGGCGGATGATTGATGAGATTACTGAGTGGCTTGTGCCGTTCTTGAATTGATTAAATTACCTCACTTGGGTACAGTTTTGGTTAGATGCGAAGATGCAACGCGAAGTCAAAGTATTGACAATTCATGTTTTCTTCCCATTTTTTGTCCCCAGAGCAAGTAGAAAGATATAGACCATTCCGATACCCAAAATGAAAGAGATAATTACATTAGAACATATTTTGTACTGTTGTGGTTAAGTAATGAGCATGAAACGACAAGAGGGTTTGAAAATTAACTTTTACTGTGAAAAATAGTCAGCATCCGCTCTGGTCTAGTGCTTTCTCCAATGTACTGTAGGAATTTACATTATTCGCAACGAGAAGAACATAGGGTCATCAGAACAACTCGTCCATATCTAACGCGTGCGTCGATATGCAGGAAAATTGCAAACTCCGCTCTGGATTTGTGTTTAGCGTCGCCCAAGACCTGTAGCGGATCCGTTAGACAATCATGAGTGGACTGTTGTGGAAAATCTGGCAGGGAATTAGCGTTGGTGGAAAGGTCGAAATCGCATGAGAAGGAAGATGATAGTGTGCAAGTCAAGGAACTTAGTCGTTACATATCTGTGTCACCCAAATGCTTTTTGCTAACCCTGACGATTCCCCGGCGAGAGGCGGTGTGGGCCCAATACTTATCACTTCTCGCTCTCTACCAATTCCAATCATCACCATTCCTTATTCTCGCACCTTGCGGATCAGAGAAAGCCAATAGGTAGAGGACTATCATTGTCGTAACAGGCACAGGTGGACGGACTCTGTCGTCTGGGTGGCTGCTATAATGAGCTTCCCACTCCGTGCACTCGGGCTCGATGTCCAGGTGATAACTGAGAATCTTGGCTGCCACCCATGGGACAACCAGTGATCTGCTGATGTCATGCTCAGAGGTAGGCGAGCTCAGATGATTGCTCAGTGTACCAGATCTGAGCTTCCCTCCAGATCCACTCCAGCCACTCGGCGTTCCAGTATAACATGGCCGGAAAGCCGACCACTCTACCACCTGAGAGCCCGTTCCCGGGTGGGCCTCGCAAGGTTGCCAACACATCCTCACGCCTGAGACCCTCCATGATACTGTTCCGCCTGGCTGACGCCTATGCCAAGCCAAGGGAGGTCTCCATATCGTCATCAGATATGGCGCCAGGGATGACATCGTTCCAGTCAATCCACATTGGCAGCCATTCTTCCTTTCGTTATGTCTCCTTAAGCTGGCTGTAGGCACGGCACTGAGCGATGAAAGGAAAATTCGAGTTTGGCGCCCTCAAGTTTGGCGGACTTCCATTTGTCTGAGAAGACCCAGACGAAAACTGACGCCTGTTTTCAAGGTCAGGCCTATCGAGGCCAAACTGAGACCTACGCACCTGCCTAGACAGTTGGCGATCTGGCGACCTCTGCCGTGGTCGCGGTCGCCCAAATCTGGAAGGGGCGTACCAGGTGGAATTTCAATCGGCTCTGTCTCCACAGTCTTCTCCCGGACTCTCTGAGTTGGCTCCAACACCTCGGTCTCATCAGAGGAGGAGCGTGGCCGCGATTTGAATCGTGACGGTGGACTTTCCATGTCCTTTCATTCCTCTGTTTGCGACAAGTGTCCCATGTGTGGATGTGGTAGCATGATTGCCTTTCGCATTTTCCGTTGTCTTCCCTAGCGTTGTGATATTTTCTTTGCACATTTTCACTGACATATGCAACTGTCGTATTAGCCATGTCCCAGGCTAACTCTTCCTCGAATCTTAGCTTAAGGTCCTAAGCTATTCAACGCTTAGTGCATGTTCATGGGTCTGAAAGTCTTGCTTTTGAACCATGCGTGAGGTCCCGATAGAAGCAGAAGGCAGTAATAGATTTCGTGGCCGCTCGTGTTCTTCTGACAATTGCCAATGTAGAGTCGTTGTTTCATTGCGGGTCCAATGTTTGTCAGAGCCAACGCATTCTCGTCCCATACTATCCTCTGCACTTCATTTCTGCGAGCCAACGTATCGCCATTTGCAACCTTGAGTCGCTTAGAGTGCTTGCCACATTTAAAACACCGATTCCTAAACGCAGTTTCTTTGTCGTTGGCCAAATCTGTTGTGACATTTGTATTAGTACGAAACCCTCAAAAGGAACAGTGCATCTCGATTACGAAACTGTTGACGTCACTTCCACCGGTGCGTTACTGTTGCTGCCTACGCTGAAGATCCGGGGCCAGCTGGCAACATCCGCATGATAAGACCAGCGAGACAATTGTGCCATGCTAGACACTGCTGTCCTCAGAGATGGAAATTAAATCATTATCAGCGACGAATGAGCTTGTTATCGGCGGATGCTGCTCACACTTTGAGCCAAGGTTGGCCATTGCGTCGCGTAGAAGCTTAAATACGTCGCCGACAAGCCGTTATACTTTCTACTGCATACGATGGCCAGCTCTTTCGGCTGTGACGACGGAAAACCGAGAGGTGACCGAGGACTGGACGGCAGTAGGCAAAGCACTTATCGGCCGGTTCCGGAAGCCAGGTCGAAAGCAGCTTGAGTGAATTTATGTCATGTTGGACGTCGATCGCGTCCGCGTACGGGTGTGCGTAGACAGCAGTCCGACACACGCCGGAATGGGAACGTTTGAGTTCGAGGTAACTAATCTATCAAAAGTCTCTTATCGTCGCATTCATAAATGCATTCCTTCGTCACATATATGAAATGCACCAGCACGCAGGTACGAGTTGAATTGCACTGGATCAGCTTTGCACTCATTTGTTGCCCTGTACGGGACGCAAATACTGTGACGTATGGGTTGCTCTCACCTGCGCCGCTGTCAGGCGCCCGCTTCCTCAAACGACCGTAAGCACGTATCGTACGCATAATACCCTAACCCTGCAGGGATCAACGCCCTAGTCCGGCATCGCCCACATATTGTAAACCTTCTCTCTGCAGCCCATGTTTATGTCAATTCTATTACGTTTTGGGTGTGATTAACGGTCGATGAGTGCGCGACGACTAATTATGCGTCAGAAGAAGGGGGATCCGCTTAATGATGATGAGATGCGGATTCTGGAGGATTATAGACTGAAGGAGCGTATTCGGCAACGCCAGCTGCGTGTGCGGAAGCATAAGGAACTGTCCGAAGCAAAAGCGACGCAGCAGCAAGATAATGATAATCGGAATGTCATGGACATAGTCAGCATATTACAAGAGCTGCCTTTTGAGCGCCGGCTGCAATCCAACGGTCGTCAGGCTTTTGACTGGGCACTTCGAAATCGACGGAACAGCGAGGAGAGTCAGGCCGAAAAGGCTAGCCCTGACGACAGTGTGTCCGGCAGCAGTAAAGAAGATAAGCAGCTTGAATCTTCACAAGATCGGTCGTCGGTTGATGATACGACGCCTCAGACAATTGTGCAGAGCGAGGCGAGCGCGGGTGAAGACAAGAAGCCAAAGGCCGGCGAGCCAAACACCATCAACCAAGATCCGCTGGTTCCGTACACCGTTTTAATCCCCAAATCGGCCATAGGCGCCTTTTACTGCGTATACTGTGGTATGTATTTATTGTACGCTGTATATTACTGTTTTGTTGACGACGTGTTAGCCTTCATGGCAGGCCACTCCATTGCTCCACCACCTCAAGGTGGCGAGCAACAATATTTTCCCAAACAGAAGATGTTTATGGCGCCTCCACCTCCACAGATGCCATCATCATTTAACTACAACTAAAATTAAGCTACCTTGTTTTTCGTGATATGCTTTGTTAGGATATGTGTGGGCAGGTTGTATATTATTGGTCTTTGAATAAAGGTTATATCCCTGCGTACGGAAGAATGTGCAACTAATAGCCATTCGGTCTAGCTTGCTTGACGTTGTGGTCCAAAAATGGGAATGACATACTCCGAATTTGTTTTACCATCGTTACGTAAAGTCAACAAGGCTTTAAGTCCTGCGACGTAAATGTATGCTGCAGTACAGGACAAATCAACTTCACGTTCCCACAATGTGTATATAGACAAAGCACTCTAATGAACGTAATCTATGCCAGGTCATGGTCGCGAAGTCTGAACGTGTCTGCAAAACACCAACAAACTAGCTCTCTCATATATTGAGCGTGACGTCGACATTATCACCACCACAAATAAGCCGCCATGCTAATTAGCGCAACATCACCAGACGTCACGCTGAGATCTATCGATGCAAAGCCATGGGCATATGCGTTTTGCGAACAGCATGTGGCAGTTTTCAATTAGACGAAGGAATTTTGTTTTTTTTCCGCCGTCCGTTTGTGCAATGTAAATCGACATGAGAGCAGACCAACGTTAACTGTGACTTATATACATTAAAGGATGCTGGAATTTGCTATGAATTCGATTTTCTGGATGCAAAGGCGTCGCTTGCTGCGACATCGCGATACACCATCTCTACGAGACTCTGTTCGGGTAGTTACTCATGCTCTTGTCAGTCGGACCCGTTGCAATTCGACATTATCGACGCCATCCAGCTGCTTTCCATGATATTGAATCACATTTGACATACCCAAGACCAATCAACGTCCTTCTAAACAAGACACCGGGTGATAGCACCACGACCGTGTGAATCCAAATCCACACGGTTCGGTAAAGCTCATTCGTCGCAAGGTTGCATTGTTATAACAAGATCGTCCATCAAGGTCGCTGTCAAGTGAGGTGAAAGGTGAGACTGCATCTTCTGTGTTTGAAACGCAATACCGCGGGTTCATGTGGAAAAATGACATATCAGAAGTGATATCGCTGAATTGAAACAACATCAGCAGACTATATAGAGCCTAGGCGACTGAGATTGATCTAGCATTGCCAGTGATTACAGTTCCGCATGGACGAGGGTATGAGCACTGAGCTAACACGGGAAACTCCTTGGCCTACAGCACATCCCGAGAATCAACTTGCCAGACGCGATAAAATATTTGCAAATTAGAGAACATTCTGCTTGTGTCTCAATTCTTAATAGTATTGTCTGCATATGCCGGACCATGTGACCTCATGTCTCCAAAACAATAGCACGTACTCACTACGCACGACTTCGCTAAACTGTCACGCAGCGACAGCTTGCGAAGACAATCCACTATCTCGAGTAAACTCATCAACTCTTCAACTCTTACTCTGATACTTCCGTTCATTTAAAGCAGCGGGGCTCGTGTGGCAGCTGTCATACACGGGTAGACCCGATCTTGATCTCGATCTCTGTCTTAAACATGCCGCCGGCTGCTGCGGAGATGATTCACCGAATACTGGATCGGGTCTTCGGACCCAACCACCGAACCGACCACCGGACGAGGAGTTAATACGCGCATTAGCGCAGGCGCCCTTGCAGACATTGGCTAATTTATGACCTTATTATTGGTCTCGTCATCTGAGCCGATATCCAATTCGCACCGTGCGCCTTTGCTTTTTCTGTCCTCCATGGAGTACCTGTCTGGTCAATAGCTGATCTGCCGCTACTGTCAGTTTTTTGCACCATTACCTGCCACGACGAATATCCTCACAGTTGTAAGTGATTGCGCTCAAACCACATAATCCGGAAGCGTCCAGTGCGTCCAGCTGAAGTTTATCTGAGATCGAAATTGCACGTGTGCCTGACGGCCGACGGGTGTCGATTTTCGACCAGAACATTTCCGATCCATCGTGAAACTTGTTACTTGTTAAGATTGTATTATAGTTAGAGTAGCTACATTATTACCGACAATCATTTCACACCTAGGAGGCGGTTCGCACAAGAAAGGTCCAGAGTAATTTGCCTGGTCTTCCTTATTATCACTTCCGAGGCAGTGCATGAAGAAGCGTGCGAGATCTCTTGGCACGTAGACCCGTAGACTACATGATGCGTAACTTTCCGAGGCAGAGGCGATATAGAACTCTGTTGCTTTCTCGCCATTTAAATTTAACAATTAAGTTGCGCTTTCAGTGGGCCAGAAAATTTTCTTTGCATTCTTATTGGGCAGTCCACATTGGTGGCTGGGAAGTGTCCTCTATCTCAGAATAGAAAGTTCAGCAAATGTTAAAGCTAAATGTGCGCTACGCAAAAGGTTGAAGGCCCTGCGGCTTTTCGGTCCAACTGCACCGCGCCGTTGAGAAAAGCGGCTCACCGAAGGCAGCAATCCCGATCTAATGATCAGCTTTTAAGAGAGTAAAAGGTAGCAGTCATCTATAAAAACGTCGATTATTTCTCGGTTCTGAATGTTTGTAGGAAATTTGTCATTGTTTCATTGCCGCGCCATGACACAAAACGGCCAAAACATTAGTGAACATAAAGTTCTGACAGAATGACCCAGAGTGGTGAAACTTTTCGGTCATGCTGCTTGACTGCGATCACGAATCGATCACGCACACGATTAGTGTAGTAGCGGCAACATTGTCCGTCATCGATAAGAAGCCCTCCGATCCAATTAGCAGCATCAACTTTGGCTGAATTCTAGACGAGTAAATTGAAGCAAGGGAATTTAACCCTCCAATCATAGAGAACTCTGGGAGCTGGATCATGTTGACAGGACAAATATTCGGCCGGTCGCGAATGCCGACCGCAGATCTGGCCAAAGCGCAAGCGACCGCGGTCGCTCGCGCCAATAGGAAGGCTATCTACGCACTTACAGCAAGCGGGGACGATGTTATGTAAGTTGGTGGAGGAGTTTGGCTTGGCGAACGACCTAGACCAATATAAAGTGTAAACCTTGCACCTGCATAAGCCGAAGTCTGACACGTGGTATAGTCCGCAAGGTCAAAAAACTGGGGTAGCAACTTCGTTGCGTGAGTTTGACCACCTATACCAAATTTCGGCTCACCTGCATAATTCGAGACGGATAGAAAAAGTTACCCGGATCTGAGGTTTCCAGCCTTGCATCGGATTCGGAAGTTTTGCGCGCGTTTGATTTGGCAGGATTCATTGGTCACCTGCTCTGGACCCGACGCAATGGAGCAGCATATCTCCTGATAATAGACGAATAAAAGACGCAGCATGCGCCGGCTCATTGTGGTCCTGGTGCGCAAACTACAGAGAGGTTGAGTAATTATCCGAATTTTCGTCCAATCTTCATACGCTAAAAGTTAGCTTAGGATAATGCAAGCAAAATTGGGTCATTTAGTGCGTTGTATGTGGGTATCTCTGGGTATCATAATTTCGGCTGTCCATCACCAAAATAAATGCAGTAGTGCTGCATCGTCCTACATTAAAGTAATCCCCACACGGTTCTTAGCGGTTCTTGGATGTAATATATAATGCTAAATACACGGTTCGTCGATATTATCAGCTTAAAATATTGATAATGGAATGGTAGCATGAGACAGTTTGCCCGAAGAATTAATGCATAAAAAATTCTTTGCTGGCGTGACTGTTTTCTCGGTGCCGAGAGCCCCAACTACCTTCGAGCATACGTCATTATTTACATCCGTTGTCCAGCTAGCCCGAAAGCGATAACAAAAGTCTCCGAAGTATTACCATCCCAAGTATTTCTGAGTGACAAATCATCATTGATTCTAAATATCCACCATCATTGCGTTTCTGGACCGCAAGTAAAGTTCTCGTGCAGGGCCCCGTCCAATGCCATGGTTCGGTCCAATTGTATGTCTTGGGATAACTCTCTGCAGGCAATGTGGTGACACCTTCTGAGAGTTTACACGCACGATAGAGGGGCCTCCAAAGTCTGATAAGAGTCAGGCATCCCGGTTTATTGCAGAGAGGCTCTCGTTTTGTTATATTATATTGAATATGACGGCAGGCAAAGCAAATTCATTTGTGCTTGTTACTGAGTTGAACCCAGGGCTATGGCGGATATCCGCCATCCGCCTTTGTATTCGCCTTTACGGATCCGCACGATATCTGGCGGATATCCGCCAAATCCGCCATCCGCCTTTAGAAATTTGCAAAATTCATCAATATTATATATCTAATTTCTTTAAAAATTCCGCAAAGTTCACTAACATGATAATTTCCTAAATGGACTCGCTGATGGCGGACCCAACTTATTTGGTCGGTCAACCCCGCTACATGTGAGCATGTACGCCAGTGCTAGAATAACCTCTTGTCGGTCGAGTACAGATTGTTCGATACTGTGATTTCATTAACATGTTCATCATCTACTTTTTAGACTACAATTTGACTTATTTTATATTGCGCTTCTTTGTATACGCGATTTTTTTACTGAGGATGTTAGATTTTGACTTTTTTTAAATTTAATTAGAGAATATACAAATTATCCGCCATATCCGCCAAATCCTCCTATCCGCCTACAGCCCTGTCTGTGAGCTCATGTAGAGTAATTGTGGGTATTGATGTCAGACCACTGTGCCTGTGCTCTATCTTGCCCTGTTTGTATAGCCGCCTCTATGGAGATAACAGGGAATCATCAGACGCAACGCCAACTTGACCGAGCCGGAAAGAGTGAATACTGCGCAACAACTTAAATCTGGTCCAGGCCGCAGGCTGCCGGCACGCCCGATAAAAGGACCGGCTGGCACAGGATGAACGAGCCTGCAAGATCGTACGGCCTTCGTCGTCGTCGGTGTTCTCGAATATTTCCCCAAACGGTAAGTGTCGACCGGATGGTATATCCTGCCGGTGACAGAAGACATGTGATTACTTGCATCACTCACACCTGTTTAAGGTCATGGACAACTTGGCTTATAACTTGCACCTCACTACAGTGTCTCAAATTTTCCCTCAGGCTTCGAAGCCGCGATCTGTTTGTATAAATGCGGGGTTGCAAATTTTCTAACTGAATTGGTATTTCACCGGCCCAATGTGAAAGGAGGGGATTCTCTCACTTTACTGGATCGCCGAAATGCTAACTCGGAGCAATTGCCTTAACGGATAACCCTCCGGGTGTAATTATGAGTGCAGTCACAAATATCGCAACTTTTTTTTCGGTCTATCCCTACAGGGAACAGTGAGCCGTCGTGACAGATGCGCACCGCTCCGATAGGACATCTTGCTCTAGCTGTAAGACACTTGAGACCGCGACATTTCGCAATTGTCATGTGACGTTATTGCCTGATACACAGGCTGCTTTTAGATATTGGGCACATGAGTCGATGCTGCTCATGTTCGATCAGGCAAACTTGTGAATTCGTATTGTCTCCCGCATCGTAATGGGTAGTATGTCCAAGCGAGCTGGATACTTGGTTGATGCATCGCTAGAGACTACAACTCCAGGCCCTATTCCCGCAATTGCGCATCCGCCTGCTCCTACTCACACCGACTAAACTTTCTATGCCTTGCATTTGCACAGTTGTATATTCTCAGAACGGCACATTTCACTATAGCATTTATTAGTTGGCGTCAAATGCTAGGAGTAGTGACTATCTGCCATAGAATTAATCGATCGCAGTCGCTCGCTAATAATTACGCTACTTGTCTGGGCTAATTATTTCGGTGTGTGACTCCGCGCGGCCAGTCATGGCGCAAGAGTTTCATAGACGCCGGTAACCAAATAATTCACGCAAATTGGGAAGTTCACTGCCGCAGGTAACTACGACCCCATATAACCGCCCAGGTAACTGTCCGTCACTAACTGAATTTTCACACAGAGATGGAGAGCGTGCCGCCCGCACACTAACGTCTCGCATCTAGTTTGATCAACAGCGGGCTGTAAATAGTAATCCCAAGTTGTATCTCATTGTGAAGTTAGACGAGGTGACTGAGGTTTGCTTGTGATATCAGCTCACAATATTAGTTGAAGGACATGACGGTGCCTGGCCGCATCGCAAACGGAACTCACCACCATCAAAACTACGGCACGGCAACCAAGACGCTGTCAACCGACCGACGGTCGAAAGTTGTAGCCACGTGGAAGAGCAGAAGATCAAGCAGTGGTGATGGTGATCGAGTAAGGGACGCAGAACAAGATGACGGGGACGCGAGGGATGAAAGCCACTTGCAACGCCCTGTAAGGGTCCGAGCCCGGTCTAGCAGGTCGTCAATTTTTTATTTATTGTAAGGGAACGGAGACTCAAAGAAACCGTCACTCTTAATGGTAGCCGTGAACCTCGTGAATATGTGTGAAAATTGGAAGATAACATCGCTTCTACGTACCAGCGTAAAGGCATTGCAAGATCAAACGCATTAGGCGGTCAGAGACTGGATGACGTCAGAGCTAATAATCTGCGCACAAAAATCCAAAAGAAAGCCGCAGGTTTGTCGTGATCGCGAGTTTGCGATTGGCGTTTAGGTTCGCGGTGAGTCAAGGCTCAAGGTCGTCGGGGCCCAAGGGTCTACGAGTAACGGACCCAAGAGTGAGGTTTAAATCTCGTGTCTGGCACGCACATTCTTTGAGCGATCCCTTGCCCCTCGCGTTAGCACTGCAGGTTCTTGCTTTGATTCTCAGTTAAGATCTAAACCTTGCGCCTGGCCCCGAGTCGTGGGTGGTTTCTTACTCGATTTGTCCAGTCCAGTAGCATGCGAACTGCGACTTAATAATATCCGATGGCTTGCAACGCACGCGATGTATGAGTATTCCGCAGCAGCATCCAAAGTGCAAGAGTGTACACTTTTGCGTAGGAGCCAGCAAAATGCTCCGTGTCGGATTGTCGGCCGAGAAAGAGAATAAATTGTGTGAGCAGGGTTGGCACTAGGGTAGGGGGTAGCTAGTGGAGTGGGCAAATTCAATTGGGCAGTAAGGCAGCACCAGCCCTTGCTTGCGTAACCTGCGTCTAGTAGTGATGATTTCTTACCCGGTTAGTTTTGTGTGCGGGACACGACACTAGGTAGCATGTCAATTAGCTAACTGCCTGTCACAATAATAATAATATATACTCACAGCGAGATATGCTCCGGCGCCAGCACCCTCTTCCCATTGCGGTGGGTCTGTCTTGGTGTCGGGTCTGAGTCTCATCTAAGCGAAGGCAAACCAGACGACGTGGCGAATACATGCGACAGTCTTGTGAACCTGAGTACCAAGCAGACAGCTGACAACAGCCCCGTCTACTTTCATCCATGGAACTGCAGCATGGCATGAACGTATCAGATTTCTATTGCGGGTCTATCCGTTACAATAAGCGATAAATATCGAAAAGCTAAAGGGAAGCGCCAAACGAGATTGTTCGGGTTGGGTGTGGTTGATTGACAGCCGTGCACTTTGCCAGAGTAGCTCCAGCCGTTATATCCCGTACAGGTACGCGTCGATCAGCCTCCAGTGGCCCGCGACACAACTAGTACCCGCTACTGGCTGTCTACGAGACCAGTGTGCACTCACGACTAGGCCTGCTGGCCTGCTGCTTGAACTGCTCTCGTCAGTCCATTTCTCTCTTTGCTGTAAGGCGCCTCTAGCTTCACTTTAATCCGATCGCCTACCTGGAATATAAGATATCCCATGCCGCCCCTGTGAGATCCCTTTCATCGCCTCCTACTTTAAGTGTCCGGCTACTCCATTCCTCCCCCTTACCACTCGTCCGCTTAGTGCTGTCTTGTTCTTTGTTTGTTGTTCTTTGCTTTCGTTGGTTTTCTTCGCCTTTTCGTCGCATTCTTCTGGGTCTTCCGTCATTCATTTGAGTCCGCTTTCGACTCGTCGCTCTTTGTCCACGGCATTCATTAGTTATTGACAATTGGCATTGATTTCTCTGGTCGAGAATTGTCTTTGCTACTACCGTCACTCTTTCGATTGGTTTTTCCTTGCGCCTGTCGTGTGAGATCTACAAACCAAATTTTAGAATCTTTTTTTTGGTTTTGTCCCTGTTTTAGCTCGGCCGTTCACATTCTTGGCAAGCGGATCACGAATCTTGTGTGTGTCAGTATCGCTACACGATTTAGCTCGAGGACTTGTCTTGTTGTCTATTTGAGACGCATTGAGCCTGGATTGATTATTATTTTGTTGGTCGTTCATTAGCTATCCGCACTCTTTTTTTGGAAAGTTATTATCCATAGTAAGTACTATCAATTGGCTGTTGAACGCATTGACTAACATACTTTAGAAGATGGAATTTGATGATTTTGATACCCAGCCTGACTTCATGGCTCCCTTGTCGCCAGTGGAATTGTCCGCTTCTAGCGTATCACCAGCTGCGCTACGACATGTTCTCTCGACGCTCCCTGCTCTCTACCGGCGAACGACGTCGATCTCATCAGTCTCTTCCCTGTCGTCGCTGTCGTCTTACTGCTCGTCTGGCCCGAGTACTCCGACCGAGGACATGCCTCCAGCCACCATCACTCCTGACATGCTCTGCCTACCGAGCTCGATGTCGTCGAGGGAGTCAATTGAGTCGTACCCCGGATCGCCCGAGTCGTCTATAATGTCGACGCCAGTTTCGTCGCCGATCAAGTCCAAGTTTTTCTCGACTCCGTGTGCTGACACTGCCGCGCTCCTGACCCCCACCACCGAGCCGTGCTTCTCACCATTCTATTCGCCCTCGCCAATGCCGTTTCATCCGTCCGCCGTCGTGGCCTCTTACGCGCTTCAACAAGTGGCCTCCGCCAGTGCCACCCCGTCTCCACCAGCGACGCCGCCACCAATGGTCCGCAGCACGTCCAGTGCCTCGACAGTGAGCACCGCGTCAAGCATCGCGCAGAAGCGGTCATATCCACTAATTGTCTCCTCTATGGACAAGCCCCACAAGTGCGACCAGTGTCCGAAGCGCTTCAAGCGCCTCGAGCATCTACGACGACATGCGCGGACGCACACGGACGAGCGACCGTTCGTCTGCGACGTGGACACTTGCAAACGCAGATTTTCACGCAGCGACAATCTACGGGCACATCGACGTACGCACATGCGCAGAGGTGGCCGGAACGGCTACGTCGAGGGACTCGAGCCTTTGTAATCGGGTTATATCAACTAGCATTTTTTTACTTTATTCACTTATTTTTTTTTTGGGATTGGGTATGGCATTGGGTGCAATTTGTTTCCGTTCTCGACCGATCTGTAAATATTCACACTCCCTCCTGGCTTTCTTTCTTTACGTGGTAAAAGTGAACTGGCGATATATAGGAACATGAAAATCTGGTTTTTTGTTTTTTTAAGTTTCAATGGGGGTATCTGGTTTCATTATTCCGTACCATCGATTGATCAATGACTCTGTATATGTTAATTGATGTCATTTTATGTGCTGGACATGTTTCATTTTGTTGTTTTTAACTGTTATTAGTGAATTTGTGCAAGTCACTTGGGATTTTTCGATTCTTGCTGCACGGCGACCAGCTGGTCTGGTGTCTTGGTCGTGTGATTTGTTTTTATTTGTGGGAGGGGAAAAATGATTCTGGAATGGGGGAAATCTCGAGCGTATTGGATCGTGACAATAAAAGACAATGGATTTAGAGGATCAAGTCCCAACCCTGATTTTGCAAATGCAAAGAAAACGATTGCGATAAGATTGCATTGCACCAAAGTGCTGAGTGGGAACATCACATGTATCAATACCATGGACAGAGTGGCCGTTGACGACATTTGTCTTGCATTCATTCATATAGAAGTGCGTTCCTTGGCGAGACAATTCTTGATTTAGACGGTAATAAAGTCGACTGTTTGTCTTAGTCATGCGGCAATCGAGAAGTTACGACAGTTGGTTTTGGAAAAGGGTTCTTGACAAGGCACGGACTACGAAACGGGTGCCATCTGACCTTTGCTGTCGGGCGAACAATAAATACTACATACAATCTGATCTGGCTCCGCCGCCGCTGCAGCTGGGCACACGACACAAATATGACAACAATGGGTGGCTCGCTCAAGAGGCACAGAACACTGAGAATTTAGTTCAGATCTGGATGCTTATAATTCATACCTCGTTGAGGCTTGCTTGCTGCATCACCAGAAAGGTTTGACAGTTGACGCTAAATGTTGCGTGGATCTGATACACAAAAAGAGAAGGATCTCAGACAAATCTAACATACCAAACCACCGGTACTGCGTTGCCGAAAATGGTAGACTCAGCCGCGAACTAAAGTGCTCTTAAATACATACGCGTGCCTAAATCATACTAGCTCGTACCGCTCGCAGATCTTAAACGGTTTCTTAGTTCAGCGTTCACAAATATCAATTATGTTAAAGTAGTAGTCTGTGTTCAGAGTGACTGCGGGCGTAACAGGCAATTAGTGAGCAAGGCATGACAAAGGCTTTGCGAATCGACGACGGTTATACAGGCGATTGGGGGGTTTGCAGCAGCATTCTCGGATTCCTACGCGAATGCATGTGCAACCGATCACGCGCAGACATGTACAATTCCAGTTCGCGCCATCTTCTGCCCCATGAAACAGTAATTAATAAATTGACTGGGAACAATACTAATAATATAGTAGACATAAAATGCGATGGCGGCTAATCAAAAGGACAGCTTGTGTGCAAAGGTAATTGCTTCCTCGTCTTGCACTAATACGAGGAGACGTTGGGAGTTTTGCCTACTTATTGCAAAACCTGTGTGACGATTAGGTTTACATCGGATCGACATTTATTTTGGCGATTAATCACCATAAGCAGCTCTGAAGCACAGATTTCGATGTGCAGTTTGTAATCTAGTATTGCCGAAATTCGATCAAATCAGGAAGTAACTTGTCTCACGCCATGCAACGAGGGCGACGACTTTCAATTCCTAATCTGCATCGTCAAAGCATGATAAAAATACTCTCTTGTAGGTTAAATCGTATTCGCTTGCCTTATAGGTTAATACATGTATGAGGGAAGATGAAGATGACGCTGCTGGCCCTCATGATTTATATGCTACAAAGATCCGAGGCAGCTGAATGCGGGTCACCCAAGCTCTGCCAGAAAGAGAAACCCAACCAATCGCCTCCCAATGCATGCTACCCGAAATTTGTCCCACTTTTTCTTTCCCTCCCACCCCCAACAAAAAGCACAAGAAGAAGAGAAATGTAGTGAAGTGAAATAAGGTATGACATTGGTGAATTAGCGACGCGATAGGAACGCGTCGAACACGCTCGGCACGGACGCGATATCGCCAATTTGCTTGCATGATTCCCCGCCTTTGGCGTCATGACCGCGACAAAATAATAAATTAAAATGTGGGTGGCAAATAAATGTGCGTTTCTCTGTAGCTATTATTAGCGTTCTTTACATATCTGCCGTAAGAAGATTAATCTATTTGCCCTTGCAGCAAGCTCCTGCTGCGCTGCTCGATCGGCAAGTTCCTCCGCCGCGTAGTGCGTGGCTTTCAAGCTGCAGTGGGCAGAGAAGATAGAGTTGGTGTTGTGCAGGGTTTCCTGTATCAGAGTTGTTTGAGTTACACGTGTCATGTTTCAGGGTTCTTGAATGTCCTGCTAGAGGTATTTCGATTGGCTTTATATTCCGTATACTTTGTAACCTTGTGAGTGGAGAGTGACAGGTGAGGCTAAAAACAGCTGGATAACTTCCGGGACCAACAGGACGGGTTCTTTAAGGTTTAGAGATCTCTTTCCCTGGTTGGCTGCTACATCATTCACATATCACGAGTCACATCGATCGTGAATAGTCCATCCCATTCTACAATCACAACCTAATATGCATTTTCAGATATCACTGCCCAATTGAGAGCCGAAAGCCAGCATCCAACTGCCCTTCAACAATAGCGCACGAATTTCAATTATATTGGGCGACACGCCGGATGCCCGAACGCTCCGATTATGACAATCCTTGCAACATACTATCCATTGTCAGCATCTACACGCAAATAGTAAAGCTTCTCTTAATCGGATGACATGTGTCCGGATCGGTTGTTGGCGCATTACAAGTCAGACCGAACGGAACAAACTTAAAAGTAATGGGTTAAATCTCCTGATAACATGTGCGCACATTGTTTAAATGACAGCTTCGGATCACGAAAGTCAAGTTCCTGGCAGATCTGATTAAGTTTATGTTGGTGCGGCCGACGCCCTTACCTTGCGTATAGGAATACGGTACGTCGTTTTGAGTAGGCAGCGAGATTTGTTAGCTGTCGGAAACCGTTAGTGATCCCTATCATTTCCATAGTCTAGGTAGCTCGGGAGAACTCCGAAACCATCACGGCGAGGACGACATGGCAGCCGGAATTGTTTCAGCTAGTGGTGCAGTTGCGGCGCAAAGGTGTGTCCTGCCTAATTCAGAGATGATCGTGGCTGTTTGAACAATTCATCTCACCGCTGTCGGTGATGTAAAGCAAGTGTTGAACGCGGCAGGCTGACAAGTGGACAAATTTAGCAGTTATTTGACTAACATGCAGCAGCTAAATGTCGGCTAATGGCAGATATTGGTGTTCACTGCGCCGTAACTCAAGGCTGCGTTCTATCCGTGATCCAACTCTAACCATCTCGTGACTTTCCGACCCTCGCGGGCCGTGTCATGGCGGCGTTACATAATTCGTTCGCGATATCGTGGCATGCGACAAGTATCCATTTTAATTTGTATTCAGTATAAACACATATCTAAATATCCAGTACTTGACATTGTAGTACGAACACCATGGCGGCAGTTGGGCCTCGCACTCCGAGGCAACCGCCAGTCTAACGATAAGCAGAACGGATCGTTATAGTTTACTAGTAATGGCGCCAGCAACGCGGAGTTTCGGCCCGTCACCGAGCATACATCCACCCTCACAGAGGTTCAGTTGCCAATACTTGACATTCCGGATTTAGGCCGTTCCTCCCGAGGATCCGACGACGAGAAGTGGCGGTCTCATTGTGATCGTGAATTATTCATATATGAGACATTCTGACGTTACCAATGCTCTCTTTCGCTCTGTATCTCTTCTTCCGGGCCAGGCGACAATTTGCAGGAAAAACAGACCAGACGCTACGAGTAAACACAGTTTCTCTGAAGGTCTCAATCACGAATGCAAGTTTACACCGCGCTACTTCATATTCCGAGGTCTTCTCGCTCACCCAACATTTCAAAAACCCACTTGTGCAATCAATATGAAACTCAAGTCAAGATTCATCTGCACCGGCATAGTTGTCTTACCGCGTATGCAATAATACTACGCATGTCCGCGCCCCAGTCAAAGTCAATTTCGCTGAACAACTGTTGTATCATACGGATTTTCAAACTAGGCTTCCTCAACATGCAAGGCCTTCTCAACGCGGTCTTAACACGGTCTTAACACGGTCGCAACATGCACGGTCATATAGTTATTCGACTAGCTGTAATCTATGCAATATACATGATTGTTATTTCAAACCTGTTGAACAGTAATATGTCTTACTCCCCATCCAAGCTTTCGTCCAGCATCGAAACAATTGCATCGCCTGTAACCTCCTTACAACTCCCTTCCTGAATAACACCAGTTGCCCCACGAGTTTCTAGCCCTTCGTCCACGGCGCGCCCCATCGGACCTGGATTGCTGATAGGCTCTGGCTCGGAAGGTTCCTTGATCGATGACGGACGTACTTCCGTCTCGTCATCGTTCTGTATCGTCACGTCTTCAGCGTCGTGATCGTTGTCTTCAGTTGAACCTTCTAACGGCAAATTCGTCGGAACCTCGTCGACTAGGGGTGACAATTCGTGCTCTAATTTTACCGTCGAAGTTCGCTCCTGTGCAGCCTCTTCCTTGGCGAGTTCTGATTCATCGACCGTCTCTGCCGCGTTCTTGCCTGATGATCCCCCGTCTTCGAATATTATTACGCTCGGTTCTTCGGACGCCTCCATACTCGTTACATCAGGCTTATTCACCACATCTTGAGGCATTCCGAGTGTGGTTTCCTCCTCCTGCACCACAGTTGCAGGCTCACCCACTTTCTCCGAACCTGGCAAAATGCTATCTTTCTGAGCCCCTGTAGACAATAGTTCAGGCTCAGGATTCCACAACTCCCACACCGTAACCACAGAACTGAATCCCCACCCACCCGGTAATTCTGTGGGCGCAGGCAACTTCCGACCTCGCGGCCCTCTAGCCCTACCTTTCCGCACGTCGTCCAGCTTGGTCTCTTTAGCGGGAGCAGGACGCGTAGGCTTACTATCCAGCGCAGGCGCAGGGCGATCCTCCGTCATTTGTGCATCCTCCGGCTCAGCGGCAGATGACACCTGAGCGGGCTTTGCGGGCCGCGGCATCATAAACGGCATCGGCCCAGCTTTTCCAAACCGAGACTCCAAATCTTTGGCAAACGCAGCTCGAATACCAGATAACTTATTCGGACGCGCGGGTGGGGGCGGCTTTGGTTTCGTGACACGCGGTCCCGTACTCGACTCGCCGAGGGACTTTGACGGCACGTTCTCGAGAGGTGGGGTTACTGCAGGTGAGTGCTTCGGGGAAAACCCGGATGGCTCATGGGTTGGCGTCGTAGCGGCCGACTCCGTTCGTGACAATGACAATGCCGGCTTCGGGCGGCGCGGGACTTGAGGACGAGATGGTCGTTGGGGAAGTTCGGGCTGTGCAGATTCTTGGTGCCAATAGTTAGAGAGCTCTCCTTCGATCCTAGAAAGGATATTCTGGACATACCTCCAAGACTGGCGATAACTGGTTCCGCAACAGACGGCTCTGCTGTAAGCGACGGTTCTGTGACCTTTGAAGCAGTATCACCCCCTAGGGTTGCCTCCTGAGCCAAGCTAGCCTCATCTGCATTCGGCATTACTTCTTCTGTCGTGGGCTTCTCTGCCTTCTCGTCTTTAGGCGTATCTGCAACTGCCAGTCCCTCTTCCACGGCCACGGCGGCTTCGTTCGGCAATCCCGCACTATAGGCAGGCCCCCCATCCGTAGGAGATTCCTCACCTTCAGTACCGGTCTCGTCAACGGACACTGTAGCCTCCTCTGTCACTGGCTCCGGAGCCGCACGGTCGTCGCCATCCGATTTGTCAGTCATAACCGGTCCATATCCCTTTTCACTGACAGCTTCCAAAGTATTCGGTTCCTCCAAAACTGGAGTCCCTTCCTCCATGTAATTATGAATCAAACTCTCCAATACATCCCGCTGCCCGACACTCTCCGTAGGCGACACCAGTCCCTCTACATCCCTAGCAAACACGGGCGACGTATCTGCCGGTGTCGCTGTCGGCTCCAAAAGTCCCGTCAATGGATTTGGTCGTGTTAGCACTGTACGCCGGAATTTGTCCCCCAATTCCGCTGGGTGGTGTAGCTCCTCATCGGCCATATGCGCCGCAATATCGAAAACAGTGTTGGCTTCGGGATTGTCCGATGAGACTTGGGTCCACAAGTCCGAATCAGTGTCCCGGGCGAAGGTCGGAATAGTGTGAATCTGTCCAGGCTCGCCTTCGGATGAAGGATCTATTACGAGTGCGTTGGGAGATACATGAACGTGCACGTTTGCGTGCTGTCTTGTTGGACGCGACGACGGGCGCTGCGGAATTGTTGCCTGCTCAGTTGGACGGTCTAGAATCTTTGGCTCATATGACGATTTCGCGCTCCCTGGCCGCTCGGGGACTTTTGGCGAAGTGGGCCGATTAGGGATTTTTGGTGTCGATGCCGGTCGGTGGGGGATACTAGGCATAGGCAGATCGGTTTTGCTTTGTTCCTCTGCCTCCGTAGAAGGCGTGCTATGAGTCGATCGCGGTCGGTCCGGAATTCGGGGGGTCGGTGAAGTTGTAGCTTGTGGTCGTTCCAGTACTTGAGAGCCGCGTGGGTTCTGTGCCTGCGGTGAACGAATTCCTGCACGGTGTCAGTATCAGAACGGTAACGGTTACACGAATGCATACCACCAAAGTAACTGCCTGCATTAGCACTACTATCAGAAGGCTCCGACTCAGACAACTCGGCCTCGCTATAACTTTCGCTAACTTCCCTTTCCTCAGAATTGCGTTCCAACAACCCGACTATATGTTCCATCCCGTCATAAATCCCTGGTCGGTCCGGCTCGTTACTTTCGGTCGTCGTCTCGCCGAAGTTCTTCTCATTTTCGGCAAGTGTCCGAGAGATATCCATCTCGATTTCGGCGACCTGTTGCTGGGTTTCATATAGATCGCGCGGCCGACGCAGGTTAACGGAGGGAGAATGCGGACGGCGCGGAATAGAGGGAATGGCGACTGGCAATGACGTTGCGTACTGCGCTTGGGGATGCGCGTCGTCGGCAGTGCTTGATAGTTCGGAAGAGCTTAGTTCGTGGTCGGGGACTTGTTCTGAAAACGGAGTAGTTGGCTATCAAATACCAATTGCCTTAGCATACATCATCCTCATCAGCAGCAAGTACTATGACAACGGAACCTACCAGACTTGACGACAGCGATCCATCACTTCCAGAATCCGCAGTCTTCGGTCTCGGACGCCGTGGAATCGTAGGCATCATCGGCCGTGGCCGGCGCGGGACAACAGGCTGCTCCTGGAGCCCATCCTCAGTCGTGCTGGTAGACATAATAACAGCCGACGGTTGCAACCGCAATTAATATTATTTCTCTCAGCAGAAACTCCAGTCGCAAAATATCTATATCCAAAAATCACTAATAGCTAATCGAATATCAAGTTAAGTATAATAACGCCCGTGGATTTTGCAGAGGCTCGGCCTGCTCGTACCACTGCTGGATTGGGACTGGCTGCGTCACCGTGTAG
>MU972938.1:0-38773 GCA_038497805.1 Lipomyces mesembrius
GTTTTAGTTGTAACCTGCGTGGATACTGCCTGGAGAACATTATGCTTACTGCAGCCTACTACCAACGTGGTCTTTGCCGTAAGGAATCTTGTAGGTTGGGAACCTGCTGCAGACGTACTGAACCCACTGGAGAGATTGCGCGTACCGTAAGTGGAACAGGAACCCCGCGGGGCTCACTTACTGAACTCTCGTAAGTCATACAATAGTCATTATTGCGTCTCACGAAGTGTGTTATTTGTCTATGTAACCTCCTGGCACCCAAAGGCACACCAAATTTTATTGACATTTAAAATCTCAACGTCTAGCCTCCTCACGGCTGCTCGCTTTTGCCCCATCACCTAACAATTTCCACGTAATTGTTCACGTCAACACTATCACCATAATATTATGATGGAGGTCTTGAGTATACGGTTAAACACGTCTTGGACTCAGCCAGGAAGATTACCAGACTTGACAGTGAAATTAATCTTAAAGATTGCAAGACATAGAGTAATCTCCATTTAGCATTTTTTTTCAAAATAAGAGCTGATTGGTGCTGGAAAACAACGGTAACAACAGTTAGAGAGCCTGGCATTCACGTTATCAAGTTGCGTTAAATCCATAAATCCACGCCTATCCCCCAATTCCTTGCATCCAGCCCTCAGGCAAATTGAATTTATTTAATTAAGGTCTGCTTGATATATCTCCTCTGAAGAGAACTATGATAAAATTGCAATTGAATTTACGTTATGCGCAAAGATCAAGTAAGTGGGTCTTAAAATATTTTGACGTTACGCTAATTTTGACATGTATCCCAAATGAAAACTAGCGGCCAGACATAGTTATGCTCTAGTACCTGCCCGTTGGAAATAATTTTTACAATGCAAAACATACCACAATTTCCGATCTATAGCCTTTCCTCTACAATTTATATTCAATAACACCTGTCATCATCTATATCCCTTCAATTTTCCCCGTCGCCGTAGCCTCCTGCACCATATGATTCGAGCAATCGGCGAATATCGCTGCTTGTTTTGCAATATCCTCCAATCGCCAAATAACCTCCTTATTCCCGTCCACGAACCCATAAATGGAATACTGCACCCCGATGTCATTGCAGAACGTGATAACATGTTTCTGTGCCGCCCGGAAATTATGCCGCGGCATGCGTGGGAAAAGATGGTGCACGGCCTGGAATTGCAGGCCGCCGTGGATAAAATCGAGCCAGGCCGGGCAGTCGACGTCCATTGTCGTTCTAAGCATTTTCTGGGCGAAGGATTCTGAGGCACCAAGGTCGGCTGTTGACATGGCAAAATGTGAGAGCGTGATCTGAACATGTAGCGGCATTGTCACCATATGGCTTATCAGAACGTATCCAATTCGGACACCAGCGGAGGGGAGTTGATGATATACTAGCTTGTACCCGAACCAGTACCAAAACACACCCATGCCTACGACCTCAAAGTACCGAAACCAGGCTGCCTGTCCCCTCCGCGGTCCTTGTCCGAGTAACAAGTACTCCCACGAAAGTCGGATCAGATTGAACCGGCCGAAGCACAGAATCGGGTAGTACATCCAGTTCTGCACTCCAATCATCACTTTCGCGACTCCATCGTATTTCAGCAGGCGGTCGTAATATGTTGAAAAAATGTCGCCGAAAAATTTGGTTGACACCGCGAAGAAGGGCATATGCTGAATATCTGGGTCATGCACCGGATCGTTTGTGACAATATGATGCACATTGTGGTCCCGTTTCCACCATCCTAGACTCAAACCGCCAATATAATTTGCGACAATCGTCCCAATGAGGTTATCCCAAAAAAAGGAGTGTGTAATAGCGCGATGTCCTGCATCGTGAGCTGTGAATGCGATTTGGTGCCAGAACATGCCTAGAAAAAAAGCCGACGTGAGGTACCACTCCTTTTTGAGAAAATAGTATGACAGAGTAGCCAGCGTGAAATATCGAATGCATTCCCGGCCATACCCCCAATAAGTGCATTGGAAGTATCCTTCTCGAGCCAGCTTTTGCTCCAGTTCACGGTACTTGCGTGTTATCGAAAGCTGGCTATCGTAGTCTAGCGAGGGGTACTTCTCTAGATCGCGTTCAACAAGTTTGCGCTCATACTCGGCGAATAGATCTACACTCATAGTAATCTCCTGTACTTTTGGCGCGTAAATCTTGTCCTTGGTCTCCTTCTTTTCAAACGTCTCCTCCTCAGACGCCGACTTCGTCCGCGAAAGAGTCAAGTTTGCCCGCGTGGATGTAGTACAGCATACTTCGTCATCGGACGAACCGGATGCAGACGCATCTGTCAACGAGACAGCTTCATCGATCTGCTCAAACCTTCTAAACTTTCCACCTTGAATCGGAGGAATAAAATTCTTCCACACGCCTTCTTCCACGCGTCCTATCTGGTATTTCCTCGCGATGACCCTTGTCTCGTCAGAATGAAATCTACGGAATTAGTAATAATCCCACTGCGACCACAGCTCTCAATTATCAAAGAAATCGAAACTCACGCATTGATCTCGTCAGTTGCATCCCGTCCGACCATATGAAAAACGACCTTGTCACCGCCCGGATGCCGTGGTAACCACGAATCAACTCGTAACACTCGGTTCTCGTATATAACTATGATGTTGCCTTCCGCGATCATCCCCTCGATCGCTGCTCGCGAGAGAACCTTGTCTCGTGCTACCATGGCTACTACTCAAACCTCCGCGATTTTCATGCGGTAGACGCAAGACAGAGACGAGGATATATTTCAGAATTGGACGGAGGTGGGAAGGGATAGACCCGCCTGGCCCAACCTAGTCTAGTCTCGGATTAAATTCAGTGTTGCGGCTGCACGAGAGGCGGCGTCATCATGGCGGCGCGCCATTCCTGGTTATCCAACAAAAATTGTGGCTGCCTCAAATTCGTAGCACAACGACAGACGCGTGAAAATTGGATAAGTCAGATAATACATTAAGTTTATTCATTATAAATAATTTTTGGTGAAATGAAAGTGCTCTGGTTGCGTTTGCGGCGAGGAATTGGTGCTGCCTCAATTTAAGTTTAAAGACTGACCTGACTACTCAGATTGCGCTACTTCCGGGTGTCAACATTTTATAGAGCTACATATAGATTTACCAAACTCTACAGCTCCAGCCTGCAAAACGCACAGCGTGAGTGCATGCAGTTTATAAGATCTCGCGTATTCATGCACTATATCGGATTCGGCTCGGCCTGCCTCTCTTCGGTATGGCTCATTGCTGTTCTTAGCATCTCTATTTTACAATAAAAGCCCGTCTATATATAAAAGCCGAACTACTCATACCGAGCCACTGAGTCAATAAGAAACTGTCTAACATCCTCTATCTTCATAGCCGTAGGCTTTCCTGTCCGTTGTCGCAATGCAACCGTGCCATCCGCCATCTCCTTGTCGCCAACAACTCCAATGTAGTTATAGCCCTTCTTGATTGCCTCTCGAAGTCGGTTCCCAAGCGTGCTGGATCGATCGTCCACGTCAACATAAAACGTACTGATACTGAAATCCAGTAAGTCTGCCTTGTCGCCACTTGGCACACCGGATATTTGCTCCTTCACTCTCCGCGCATATTCAACGTGTCTGTCCGCAATAGGCACAATTACAGCTTGACGTGGACTTAACCACAATGGCCACTTCCCCTGAATCTGCTCCATAATAATTGCCATAAACCGTTCGACCGAACCAAACACAGCCCGGTGAATCATAACAGGCCGATGACCAAGAGTGTCGTCGTCACCCCGATACGTCAACTGAAACCTTTGCGGCATCTGAAAATCAAGCTGAATAGTGGCCGCCTGGTGTTCCTTGCCGTTGCTGTCTTTGATCAAAATATCTATTTTGGGGCCGTAGAACGCACCGTCACCTTCGTTGACTAGCCACTCTTGCCCTGATTCATCCAGCGCGTCACGCAGGTCCGATTCCGCGGTGTCCCATTCCTCGATTGGGCCAATGTACTGTTCTGGTCGTGTTGATAATAGTAGTCGGTACGAAGGGATCTTGAAGATCTTGTAAACATTGTCGACGAGTTTAATTGACGCTTTGATTTCGGCTTGGACTTGATCTGGGCGGCAGAAAATATGCCCGTCGTCTTGATGAAAACGTCGGACACGCGTCAGACCAGTCAACGCGCCCGACGCCTCGTTCCTATCCGACGTCAGTTAATGCTATAATTGGTTCCCGAATATACTTACCTATGCAATGGTGAGAAATCCGCATATCGAATCGGTAGCTCTCGATACGACCGCTCCGCTGCACCATAAATCAAACAATGTCCCGGACAATTCATTGGTTTCAAGCCATAGTCCTCTTTCGTCTCTTGATTGCGACCTCCAACTTCAAACATGTCTTCCTTGTATTTTTCCCAATGCCCACTCGTCTCCCATAAAGACTTCCGGTATATAATAGGAGAAACAACTTCCTCAAACCCAAAAACTCTCAATTGTGCGCGCATAAAGGCGAGAAGCCTGTTGTAAATCCGGGTTCCGTGTGGGAGAAGGAATACTGAGCCGGGGGTTAACGGGTTTATCATATACAGTTCTTGCTGAGTGCCAATCTGGCGATGGTCCAAGAATACGTCGCTCAAGTCGTCGTCGTGATCGTCTGGGGTTGACAGAGACGAGTGCGATGAACAGAACCGCGTCGAGAGGCGCCAATGCCCGTACTCGAAGCCGAGACACGCGGGTCTGACGCTCCGCAGAAGAAGAGGTCGCATTGGGTCGTGAACGGATCCTGTGGAGGACGCAACTGCTGATATATAGATGGTCGTTCGTTGGGAACGTTTGATGTCGAGCGACTATATAAACTTAAAGGTTGGGAGTTGGCAAGGATGATCGCACCTCACTCAGTTTCCATCATTCACGATCTCCCGCGACCATGGTTTCGAAGCTCACATTTAAAAATGATAAGCCGAAGAAGCGGAAACGCGACAAGGCAGGAGAAGAGGACGATCAAGAGGACGGCTACAGAAGCAAGACGTCCTCTTCCTCCCAGACCCAGAAGACTCACGAAGATCACGAAGATAACGAGGAAGGATGGGTTAATGCAAAAACAAAAGATGATCTTAATGGTCCTTGCATGTTTATATTAGTAAGTATTAACCATGTATTGCTAGTGGGAGTTAGGAATTAACGGATGTAGAATGACTCACCGCCTCTGTCCATGGCGAGTGACGGCTCTGGCAAGATCTTTTCTACGGTCATAAAGTCGTATGATCCAAGCAAAGTCCAGCAAGTTTTTGTTCTGGGAAATATCGTCCAGTCTGAAAAGTATACTCTAAAATCGTACTTGGGCAAATATTTTACGGTATCAAAATACGGAATTTGTGAGGCGACGTCGGAAGCAATCGGCCCTGAACAGGAATTGGCCATCGAGAAAAAGGAAACGGGTGACGGCTGGGTAATAACGAATGCATGGGATAAGTATTTATGCCTTAGCCCTAATGACGTGCGATGTGACTCGGAATCAGCAGGATTCAAGGAGACATTGATGTACGTTCTGCATGATTATAGAGCCCATGATATGGAGACCGTAAGCTAACGCGTACATATGTAGGATCCGTGTACAAGCCAAGTTCAGGAAACGTCCAAGCAAAACTATAGACGAGAGCCAACGGAATATACATACTAGGGAGCTGGAAGACAAAGTAGGCACGCCTCTGGATTACGAAACAATCAAAATGCTAAAGAAGGCATTTAGAAGTATGTTATGTAAATGTTTTAGTCTCCGCAAGATCGGTGCTGATAATTATAATAGACGGACGATTGAACGAAGCGATATTGGACGTCAAAGAAAAGATGAAAACAGATCACCGGTGTTAGTCAGTGTGTAAGCTTGTACGATGCAGCAGATACGAGAGATAAATGTATGATATGCGTGGAAATATAGTTATCGATCTGTCAACTATCAATCTCTGACTGCGGACAATAACAAAGTGTCATCCAAAGGACGCCTTGATGGCTCCGAGTAACGTGTCATAATGGCCGCCGCGTGTACATTCGTGAATCTTAAATGATTCAATTTATTGGTCACTAAGGATGTTTATATGTTACAATGAAGATATATTAATGATGTACATATATCTAGCACACCCAGCTGGTCATAAGTGACACGCAACCCTTTTCCTAAACTTTTTATAAAATAGCGAATTTACGCAAAGGCGGTCCGGGCAGCAGCCTGGGGAGTGATCTTCTTTCCATCCTAAATATTAACGAATTAGTACCACAATCCGACGACGGAAGCAAAGATCGTCTAAATACCCTGTTGTAGCGGACACGGACGGGAGGAGTTCGGATACGGCGACCCTCTCTCGATCGAACACGAACGATCTTGCTGTGGATAGCGCACGAAACACAGTAGTGGAGCTTCAAATAGAGCTTAGGAAGAGCGTACTCGGAGTAGACGGAGGCATCAGAAATATCACGGATGGCTGTTTAATGGGGAATCAGTTCGATGATCATTTCAAAAGTATCGTTAAAACTAGCACAACTCGAAGTGACATACCCGCGCTCTCAACAATGTTTCGGATGGTGAATCGCTTTATGCTCTTGTCCTATACGACGAATTAATTAGCACCTGCGTCGTCCTGAGGGTCACTAGAATGAAGTACCTTGGGAGTGCATCGCGAACAGTTGGAGCATCGAACAAAATTGACGTGTCCACGACCCTTCTTGTTACGTCCGTTGGATTGGCGCTTCTTGGGCATGTTGACTGAGTATAATATAAGTGTTGTAAGGAACGATGTTAGGGGGACAGCGTCGAACCTGAATTGAACTATCTCAGACTGTTAGACTCGCGATGCTCCGGTTTGCCTCGATGGATGTTGCCCCTTGCCATCGCGCTGGCAAAAGCAGTCACGCACGCAAACCCTATTATGGTTACCCTAATGATTGAAGTAGTCCCACCGCATCCCACCGCCCCAGACTGCCAGAAGTTAAGTAAAATCATAACTGCCAAAACGTTAACTATTTATGGCTGAGTCAATTTTGACGAAGAATTATATCAGCAGATTTTGTTTTGTTTACTAGTCGCTGGTTCCGTTTAGCTGCAACCTATAGTGAAAGTGCTCCCCGTCACAGGAGGTGTCGCGTTTCGAAGCCCACCGTTGAGTGGTCGATTTTATTCAGCCAAATAAAGGCGCGTGCTATTTGTTAGTCCAATTGCTTTACAATAAAGTATTTCTGGTCCTGTTTGTAACGGAGTGCAAGTTATTGCCTCGTCTGTTTTCGGACCTATCCCCAAACAATCAGGCATACCGGCTAGAGTCTCCGTACTAAACGCTGTTGTTATAGCAGATTTCATTGACAGTTACATGTCAACAATACGTCAACCAACCTCTGCTTCACTTAGACGGCAAGCGAACTCGACTTTTCCTCCAGCTAGTAGCCCTGTCCCACCGACTACTACGAGTTTGCCATCTCAGTCCACTTCAGGCTTAGCTATTGAGAATTCATCACCCACACCATCCATGAGTGACAGCAGGAAGAGACAGAACCGTCGAGATGAGGTAGGATTAATTTCGCCAAATCCTCAGTAAGATGATTGATATTGATGCAGGACTTGTTAACGCAGAGTCTAGGCGATTCGTCGGAAGAATGAGAACGATCTCAACAAGAAGAAGGTGGTTCCTGGCAAAAATCGTCAAATAAGACGTCCGCCACCCGGAACCGTTCTGTCTCTACGACCTAGTCCCGCTTTGCAGATAAAGCCGAACACGACGGTTTCTGAGGCTGCTCAGCTAATGTCCGCTAAGCGGGAGAACTGTGTGCTAGTTACGGACGACGATGATCGTATCGCAGGTATCTTCACGGCAAAAGATCTGGCTTTCCGAGTAGTTGGAGCGGGAATTGACGCTCGAGATGTTATGATCGAGCAGATTATGACGAAGAACCCACTTTGCGCACGAACAGATACGTCAGCTACGGACGCTTTGGATTTAATGGTTCGAAAGGGTTTCAGACATCTTCCTGTTATGGACGAAAACCAGGATATATCCGGTGTGCTGGACATTACTAAATGCTTCCACGAGGCTATGGAGAAGCTCGAACGTGCATATCAATCATCGAGAAAGCTATACGACGCCCTTGAAGGTGTGCAGTCAGAACTCGGTGCCTCTCAGCCACTCCAGATCATCCAGTATGTCGAAGCGCTGAAGACGAAGATGTCTGGTCCAAGCTTAGAATCGGTTCTGGACGGGAATCCACCCACGTTTGTCAATATTCGAACCTCCGTTAAAGAAGCTGCTCAGCTGATGAAAGAGAACCATACCACGGCAGTACTCGTTACGGATAAGAATGCAATTTCCGGTATCTTCACCAGTAAGGACGTCGTTTTACGTGTTATTGCTGCTGGACTGGATCCGTCTCGATGCAGCGTTGTTCGGGTTATGACGCCTCATCCTGATTTTGCGCCAAAGGAGATGAGCATTCAGGCTGCCTTACGAAAGATGCATGGTATGATCCCACCTACAACAGTTATAGTGCTGATGCTAATCTTTAGATGGTCACTATTTGAACTTGCCTGTGATGGGGGACGACTCGGAAATCGTCGGCATGGTTGATGTGCTCAAGTTGACCTATGCTACACTCGAGCAGGTACAGAATACTCACCTGGCTCTATTGAACTTTGACTTACTTTTATTGGGTAGATCAATTCCATGCAGACAGCGGATAATGAAGGGCCGGCATGGAACAGGTTTTGGTTGTCATTAGACAATGATACAGATTCTGTACACTCGGATCACCTAAGTCACCGCGCCGCGACACCATATTCCGATTCCATTCAGCCACCACCGTCATCTCCGCCAACTGTCATGCATTCAGAGTTACAGTATGCTGCTGAACTCGAACCGGGCGATTCGGCTTCTCGCTTCGCGGACGACACGCCTTTAACAAACCCATCGCTGTTGGGAAAGTCGGCGGAAGATTCGCCGTTCACATTCAAGTTTAAGACGCCGTCGGGAAGGGTACATAGGGTTCATTTGACGGCTACTGAGGGATTTTTATCTCTTCGAGAAGTTATTGCGGCAAAGTTGGGACCGGAAACTAAGAGCCTTGGAGGCATTGGAGAGTACGACGACGGAGACAACGTGGTGAAGAACGGATTCGCCGTCAGTTATCTTGACGACGAAGGCGACGCTGTACTTGTCACGTCTGATCTAGACCTACTTGAAGCAATCCAACTCGCTCGACGAGCTAACCTTGACAAGGTCGATATTTTTGTTCATCACCCAGACCAGGCGGTTGTTGTCCCGCCGTCGACTCTAGCTTCGACCGTTTCTCAGCCAGAAACACCCACTGGTCGTGCACCCAAGGAAAAAGAGAAGATCATGGATGAAGCTGAAAATGAGGCTGCTAGTGATGCACCCCTTGCTGCTAAGCCCACAACCGCGCAGCCCCAGTTGTATAGCCTACCTCCACCTGCGCCCCCAGTGAAGGAAGAGGCTATTCCTGGTATTCCTAACGAGCTATTGCTACCAGGAGCACTCGTCACGTTGGCCGCTTCTATTTTGACCGTATTCGTGTTGAGCCGCATTAGCAAGTAGGTAACGGCTTATAATGGTGATGCCCTACTGCGACAATTTTTTTGTTTTGTTGAACAAGGTCTTGGTTAGAATGAACGTATACAAATATATATTCTGACAGTATAACTTTATGGAGAGGAAATATTTATCTGTTTTCTATATGAAGTAATATGCTATTAATAACGAATTTGGCAAAGAAGAATATTAGCCGGAGAAGTGTTGGGGCTCATTTGTGAAATCATGACGATTATTGTCAAATCGTGGTGGTTTGGTGTGCCCGTTCTTTGCGCGGAGAAGGCGAGTTCTGACAGCCTCCTCCGTTGCTAAAAATTGGGAGGAAAAATCTTTGAACTCGACGCGATTGGTGTGATCGCCTTAAACATTCGCTGAAGGCAATCTGATCTGTAGGCAACACCGCAAGCAGTGCAGATTGACCAGTTACTTGCGAGTTTAATTTTATATTGCATAAAGCACTCACTAGCTATTTTTTTAAATTTGAGCTGGTGTCCACGATGTCGAGCCTGCCGGCAGAGGCTACAGCTGCACTGCTCGCTTTGTTGCAGTCGCTCACGTCCCCTGACAACAATACGCGATCCTCTGCGGAAACCAGTCTAAATACAGAATGGATTTCGCAGAGATTAGATTATTTGATGCTGGGTTTGGCAGAGCAGATGTTGTTGTCTGAGGATCAGACGGTAAGTGGATCAAACGACGTGGCTTTTCGCCATGTGTGGTCTGGACCAGGAACATGCTAATGCCTAAAATATAGCTACGATCTTTCTCCGCAGTTCTTTTTAGACGAATCGCAGCGAAACAACCGGACGATAGCGAAGTTTTGACCAGCAGGCTCGTTGATAAGCTTAGCCCGGAAGTGAAAACCAGGATTAAGGAGATTTTGCTGCAAGCCCTCAGTAATGAGCAAGTGAATGACACTCGGCATAAGATCTGTGATACGATCTCTGAGCTGACATTTGGAACTTCGGGTATGATATATACGTCGGTCACACATATGCAGTGCGGTCTAATAACTTCTTGTGGTAGATCGCTGGCCAGAGCTTCTTGAGGTTTTGTTCGAGGCGAGCAAATCGCCTGCGCCAGGTCTACGTGAGGCTGCATTCCGAATATTTGCTGCCTCGCCGACTATAATTAGCAAGCAGCATTTGCCAGCAGTTGCAAATGTGTTTCGCGAGGCTTTCCAAGATCCGTCCGAAGACGTGCGCATCGGCGCGATAGTTGCTTACACAGCTTTGTTTGAGACGTTGAACAAGTCGTCATGGCCAACGCTGCAGCCCTTACTTCCTGATCTACTTAATGTTCTTCCTCCTTTGAATACTCCTGAAAAGTCCGATCAGCTTACGTCGACTCTGTCTCCACTTTTAGATCTTGCGGCCTTGGCACCGAAGCTTTTCCGGCCTATGTTCAAGACAGTGGTGGATTTCGGTATTTCCGTAATCAAGAACAAGGAGATGGAATCAACTGCCAGACAGACGGCGTTGGAGTTGCTTACCACGTTTGCAGATGAGGCGCCAGGCATGTGCAAGAAGGAGCCAACTTATGCAACATCGATGGTTGTTCAGTCCTTGGCTATGATGACCGAAGTGGGCGAGGATGACGACGATGGTGCTACATCCTGGAGGGAGGATGACGATCTTGATTCCGATGATGCGGACTCTACTCATGTTGCAGCGCGTCAAAGTTTGGACCGATTGGCTGTGAAGCTTGGTGGAACGACCTTACTCCCCCCGTTGTTCCAGTGGCTACCTCAGATGGTCGCATCAAGTAATTGGCAGGAAAGACATGCTGCACTTATGGCTATCTCAGCGTTTGCGGAAGGTTGTAGAGACGTTATGATCATCGAGTTGTCCAAAGTGTTAGATATGGTTCTCCCTCTTCTTCAAGATCCTCATCCTCGTGTCCAGTGGGCGGCTTGCAACGCTGTCGGTCAGATGAGCACTGATTTTGCCGATGACCTTCAACAACAATTTGGTGATCATGTTTTACCTGCTCTAATTCATGTCCTTGAGTCACCGGAACCACGAGTTCAGGCCCATGGTGCGGCTGCACTGGTCAACTTCTGTGAGGAGGCGGAGAAGGAAACACTTGAGCCATTCCTCGACAACTTGTTATCGCACTTGATGGTTCTTCTCCAGAGTCCGAAGAAGTATGTTCAGGAACAGGTGCTCACCACCATTGCTATCGTCGCCGATGCTGCTGAGACGAAATTTGCCAAGTATTATGACACCATGATGCCTATCCTGTTCAATGTCCTCCAAGCTGATACTGGCAAGGAGTACCGTGTTTTGAAGGCGAAGTGCATTGAGTGCTCGTCGTTGATTGCTCTCGCAGTTGGCCGGGAAAAGTTCAGTGGTCTGTCGCAGCAACTAATCCATACTTACGCTACCATTCAGTCAAGCATAACAGACTCGGACGACCCAGCTGCGTCCTATCTCATCCAGGCATGGGGCCGCATCTGCCGCGTTCTCGGAAAGGATTTCTTACCATATCTTGGTGGTGTAATGCCGCCTTTGTTAGAAGTTGGAAAGACTAAGCCGGAGCTGCAATTGATCGATGACGCGGCTGATGCTGAGAACTTTGATCAAGAGGGATGGGATCTCGTTCCAGTGCAAGGCAAGCATATTGGAATCCGCACTAGTTTACTCGAAGACAAGTGCACTGCCATCGAGCTACTCAGTATATACGCATCTGAACTAGGAGGTGGATTTGAGCCCTATGTGACAGAGATTTTGAATGACATTGTTTTGCCGTCTCTCAGCTTCTTCTTCCATGACGGAGTTCGAATCGCCGCTGCACAAGCGATTCCTCATTTGTTGTCCGCGGTCAAGGATTCCGGGCCTGCAAATACAGCGAAGTTGGCTGAATACTGGCGACAGATTGTCACTAAGTTGCTGGAGGCATTGGCCAATGAACCATTTGTCGAGCTCTTGACATGCTTCTACACTACTCTTTACCAATCTATTGAGACCATCGGCATCCATTCTTTGACCCAAGAGGATATGGAAAAGTTCGTTCAATCTATTATCAGTAATATGGGTGACTATCTAGATCGTGTCAAGTCACGATCTGGCCAGGAGCATGAGTATGAGGACTACGCTGAGGAGGACAAGGACGAGGATATGCTTATCGACGAAGAGCTTGTTAGTGAGGTCAACAAGGCGATTCACTCAGTATTCAAGGCGCAGAGGACATCATTCCTTCCGAACTTTGAGAAGCTGTTGCCGCTACTGACTGAGCTTGTTGCGCGGCCAGAGGTCGAGTGCCGGGAATTTTCGATTTGCGTGTTCGACGACTTGATTGAGTTCTGTGGTCCCGATGCTTGGAGATACCAGGAAGTGTATTTACAGCCTCTTGCTACTGTCCTTAACCATCAGAGTAAGTTGTTTTCAAGTCTGAGTTTAGTTGGCGTGGTACTGATCTGGATCAGGTGCTGCACTACGACAAGCTTCCGCATATGGATTTGGTGTGGCTGCCCAGTTTGGAGGTGAAGCGTTTGCCACAACTGTCGCGTCGGTTGTTCCACATCTGTTTGCTATAATTGGAGTCCCTGATGCCCGCAACGAAGAGAATGTACACGCCACTGAGAATGCTAGTGCGGCGATCGCCAAGATTCTGCGGTTCAACGGTTCCCAAGTCGCGAATGTCGATACTGTGATTGACGCATGGATACAGACTCTTCCGATTGTGAACGACGAAGAAGCTGCACCATATGCTTACTCCTTCCTCGTGGATTTGATTGAGCAGCACCATCCGGCTATTCCAAATCATATTCCGCACATACTTGAAAGTGTCAAAAAAGCTTTAGATGCAAAGTCATTGCAGGGCGCAACTGCGGAGCGTGTAATTCGTGCGGTACAAGGTTAGCTTATGGGCAAGCGATGCATATAGAGAGCAAACGAGGATTACGTGTAGCTGTAGCATTTATTTCGTTTCTTTGACTGTTGTCATCATTTCTACGCCGTTGCTAATGAGAGTCTCTATTTGATTATGTTGGTATTGTTTTGCACGGGTTCACTAAAATTGGCTCTGTAGTTGTATGTAGCTTGTAATATGTGTACATTATGTACAAGAATAATGAACGATCAGGATTGGCTTCTTGTTAATGTGTGCCAGTGGAATTAATGGCTAGGAGCGTTGGTTTTTGGCGAAGGAAGTATGAGGCTCAAGGTTAAGTGTACTACTACAGTCTTGGGCCGCACACTGACATCATGCTTTGTGCTCATCTGGCGTTGTATTCGCGAGATACACAGTTCGAGCAATGCAATCACTACACATTTTGTTTTAGGGCATCAGTGTTTACTTCATTAAATTGCAATTTATCACAACTATTTCACGGAATACCCGCTATTGACACCATTCTAATCCTGAAGCGACAAGCAAGCCGAATTCTCTCGCCTGTTTCGCGTGCTAAGTTGTTTTACAAAGCATCATCGACGCCTAAACGTTAACAGAGTTGTCAGTCCGACTAGGGCTAATTGATTTGTCTGCTTTATCTACTGTCGCGGTGCTCACCGGCGAAGCCCGAAGCAATTCAGATCTACTTGCTTGGTGGCTGTTGCTCGGGCATCTCAGTTAGCAGGTATCCCTACACGCTCGAAGAATGGCTGATTTTGGAGGTACGTGGTATTGGTCGCATGTTTCAATCGACTGGGCGTATGACAGACAGTCCATGGACATCGGCTCTGACCAGCACTCTGATCTAGGGTTCCCGCAAATCTTGTCATTGTTCTACGCGACCTTTCATCCGACGGAGGGAACCAAAGTGCTCTACCAGGTGCCGCCGGGAAGTGTTGTCAGATCTACGGATTCCTCGGCATTCAATGCCCCTTTATTCGACTTCGAATCTATTAACAGCTATATTATTCCGAAACCACAGCTATGTAATAAGTTGTTGACGATAAGGGTTAATAACTACCGGATAGTCTCCCATCCGGTTCATATATGGGGCTCCAGTTACGCTCGCAATTCTTTTCTTTTCAACTTTTGCTTCGTCTTCCACAAGAACGCGGATATATCAGCTTACAACCCGGTTGTGAGGAAGCTATCAAAGATGTTTCAGGCATTAGAGGAACAGAACAAGTTTCTATCATCGTCACTAATGAACGAGGGCTTGAAGAGCATTGTTGATCAGATATTTGAAGATCTCAACAACTATTGCGAATGCTTCATCCCAATCGACGAGGCAAATAGTATCAACATAAAATTATTCCCGCTACATCGTCCGCCGCCTCGTATAAAGGCCTTTCACGTTCCAATTAGTACAGTCCATCTGAAAGCAGTAATGGACGTCAACTGGGATCCTACCATGGAGAAGGTATGTCGCATTGTAAATTTCGACTAGAGTTTGTGCTGACAGGTGTGAATAGATTGTAGACTTTATCGACGGCATCAATTCAGTCCGCAAAATTGCCGAACTCGCTGATACTGACTACGGTTTGACACGAAAATGTATTCAGCATCTCATGTACTACGGCTGTGTGATAGTGGTTGACATTTTCCAATTCAGCAATTCTTATGCGTGCACTGCCGATATATCTGCGCTTGCAAAAGATCGACACGTCGGCGACGAATGCCAGTCATACGTGGCTTCGCCTGGAGCAAAGAAGCGAAATGTGTGCGATCTATTGGAACTGTACTGTTCGTTACACAATGGACAGACCGTGAAGGAGTGGTATATCACTAATCGGGACCAATTGCAAGGGATCGATATACGACGGTTCATATCTTTCGGTATCATAAAAGGGATTATATATCGTGTAAATATATTCCCGGTACTGGAAGATATTAACGTGTCAGCCGCTAATCCAACAGATAAGCAGCTACTGCGATTAACTAAAAAGACTAAGCATTTTGATGATATTTGTACAGATATACAAATTCCCCGGAAGCAGGCTTTGCAGTCGTTGGAGGCATATGGTGATGTTGTGTTGGTTCGGGCATGATTTGTTTAGGCGTTGTATACTTGTATTCAATGGTGTTTTGATGCTTGGAATTGTCTGTGTTGTACTGTACATAAACGTTATATCTAATGATGAAAAATTTACCGCCGGTCTGTAAGAACGTCCTGATTTTTTGGTGTCATTTCGCATAAAAGTTCCCGCTTCCCGATGTAGAACTTTACGCTGGGCACGGCAATCATTCTCGCTATTTCAGGATCATGTAGTACAGGTAACGTAGATAACTGCCGCCCATTTATTGCCCTAGTCTTCGAAATGAAGGTGCGCTCGACATCCGGCCCGAATTTGCTGATAGTGTATCGGTCCATCTCGCTGAATGGTCTAATCATGATAGGTTTCGGGGATGTTTGCTTCGTGGTTTCCCACCGGAATCGAAACCACATTCGGCCATCCCATAACGCCCAGTCCGACCAACCAGAAGGCGGTATCAATACAACCGCTACCGGTTGATTATGTCCAGGAATAGGCTGTCGAGCGAGTGTCCAGTAATGTTCAACACCAACTTCTTGCTCTTTTTCCTTGGCTGCTGATCGGTTTACTGTCAAGCTAAATCGGCGGTTCTTCGCATTTTTGTGTGGCTGTAATTTGCGCCCACCAAATGGCGACGCCGCTAACTTTCCGCCATTAGGCTGCGCTTCCAAGTACGCCAATGGCACTTGCTTACGCCGCGTGACTGCTTTGGTCGTGTGCGTCCATTGTATATTCATGAATGTGAATGTGGTTTCTTTGGGATCCAGTAACTTCGTCACGACTTCTCTGTATCGCTGGCTAGAGATATCACTGAGGTCGAGAGGAGTAACCATACTCACTAGCCGCTGTATAAATGATACAAGAGAGTTTAAATCTATCCCGTCATACGCTTCTGGCCGCATTTTCCAGACAGCAATCATTGAACTTCTTGAAAATGTGATATTACCGGTATCTATTGCCCGTCTGAATAGTTGCAGACCTGACAGATCAGTCTGACGTCTCTGAACGGATAGTCTCTCAGAGAACGATGCAAGTTTCTCTGGACGTAATGCTTGTGGCAGTTTTTCGGGCTGGCTGAGGAGGTACCGGACTGCATTACGTTTGGTGTAAGTTGGATCGTGGTTCGTCATGTCTTCAAACCACTGAAGCTGGGCTTCGAGGCATGTAGCTATTAATCGAACCTATTATCGTTAATCTTCATTCTTCCAAACCACATTCAATAAATTCGCATTTACCTTCGACTGTAGTAAGAGTGGTCTCAAAATTTTGACATGATGGGCACCGTAGGTCGAATGCCCCTCCGGGATCCAACACACTCTCCGCATTCCGGCCAATCCCCGACTAGTACTACCCCTCAGCAACCGAATTATAACTGTCTCAACTTGATCATCCAAATTATGCGCCAGTAACAAATGCTCAATGCGATGCTTTACGCAAGCCTTTGCTAGCGCACGATATCGTAGCGTTCGTGCAGTGCGCTCGATCATATGCGATGACTTTTCAGCGTATTTCCAGTCTAACTCGAGAATTTCATGACGAACATGTGGATGTGTGTCTCCTAATTGAGTGGCCAAGACATTGGATATAGACTTAGCCTCGGTGGAACTGCCGTAACGGAGTTTATGGTCCACTGTGAAGGCGAAGACCGTGGTGTCATGTTTCCGTGCAAATACGTCAGATAGGTATGCGAGACACATTGAATCCACGCCTCCAGACAAGGCAATCCCTACATGACGTTAGAATAACTCAATCTTGTGTGATAATAAACATTGCCTACCAAATACCCTTGGGATCTTGAAATCAAAGAGGCGAAGTAGTGATGAAGCAAACTCTGCTTGCGTTATCGGCTTCACGTTTTTGGCGGCTGCTAACAACGGCCGCATGGTTATGTCGTAAACTGACATGATTATGCAGCAGTAGTCGAGTAGCTGAGCTTATGTATTCGGCACTGAACACCGATCATTGATCCAAAATATTGTGCCGGCTTAGCACCGATTAGTGACCTTACCAATGAATATCGGTTATTATTTTCGAACAATAATAGTCTGGAAGCTGCCGTCAGTCAAGTTACTGCGGTTTAGTCTCGGCTTCACGAATTATCGAGTGACGGCCTGATGTACAAACGATGATGGAGCATGCGGCTTGAGCGTTCAGCGGAATTTAACTATCGACCAATGTCGCGAAATATCATATTGTGATCAAGCTACTCTCAGATACAACAAGTCGCCAATACAAGTAAGTATACACGGTCATTGCACGATATGACCTCGTTCGTCTCCTCATAGGAAAAAGATATACGCAGCAAAATGTTCAGCCTAGCATCACTGCAGACGCTAATAACCATCCTCGCTCCGTTTCTGTTGCCAAGGATTATCGGCTATGTTCAACGGTTCCGACATACTAGGAGCTTTACTGGCAATGCAAACCGCACCAGTCCTGTTTCTCTTTCTGCGACATATATGAGCATAATTTTTGTATTTTTCTTGGCTGCTATATTACATCTTGCCCACGTCGCCGTATTCTTGAGAGGCAATCCACTAGGCAAATTTAACAACAATGTCTTCCAAATCACTGGCTTACCAATCCTTACTCCGACGGAAACAGTGGCCACGATATTAGCACGGCTTGGAAGATATAACGAACGTACAGAGTTTATACTCACGAAACTCACGTCACCCAAATCAAGAGCAATATATGCAGCATTTGGCAGTGCCGTTTCGGATTGCTCATGGTGTTCCATTGCGCATGAGAGTTCGTATCGGTTATATGTCCTACCGACGCTACTGTGGCCTTTCTTCGCACAGATTGGTATAGTTGGAGTGAGTACTGCTCTCTGCAAGAAACTGGGTGCTATTAGAATCTCTACATCTGTCGTGCTAGTTATTGCAATGGTCTACGTCGTGTGGCGGTTGTTGACCTTTGATCCGTCTGTGAATATCAACGTGAGGGGTCGAGTTAGAACGCAGTGGCTCTTGGAAGGCTTGCTAAGACAAAGAGATGAGATGTTAGCCACTTTTGATATTGTACTGGCGGGTATTACATGGCTTGTTGGGACGAATCGGCTGGTGCTGGACGAAGACGCCGGATCATTTGTTTCAGAGCATGAGACAATTATTCGCGACTTCCATGAACTGGAGCGGAAATTGGATGATGTCCTACAGAAGGAACGGAGTGCGAGTATGGTGAGAGGTACCATTATTAATGACGACAAATTGCGTCTTCAGTTCGCACAGTTTTGGGCAGAAATTGCCCGTGAGGAGCGCAAGCTGGTGGAGGATGCCGGCGTTAAGACAGCATTGAATGAAGCTCGGGAAGCGGATAACTATGATAAATTGAACGACGAGGCTGGAAAGTATTCAGAGGCGATCGTTGGAGTTAGTAAACTTAATTTCGCTAGGTGATTTTTTGTATATAGAAGACAAAGAAACGCATCGAATTTGATTAGTATGTACACTAGTATTACACGATAAATCTTACAAAAATTCGATAAGCACAGCCAACATTTCTGCTAGATCGGTAGCTTCCTGCCGTTGCTCTAGTTCTTCTTCCGTTGCACCGTCGACATTGCCCTTCTCGGTAGTTGGAGTCTTCGGTAAAATATCTTGGCGATAACCTTCTAGCGTATTCTTAACATCCTCTAACGTAGCCTTTGTCTCGGCGAGTTTCTTCACAACATTATCTTTAATACCCAAGTCGCCTTCATCATCCTCAGCAACAAGCCAAGCGATGATAGTGTCAATAAGCTGCAATCTAAACAAGCCGTCTTCTAATCGCTGGATATACCACTCTGCCTCACGTGCCCCCAATTCCGCTTCCCAATCCTCAACCTCCTCTTTTTGATTCGGCCTTGCTTTCATAAAGGTCGCACGTTCACCATCAATTATGATGTTGACACGATCTATTTGTTCGGTAGTAAAATCACGGAACAACAATAGCCGCTCTAGCTTCTCAAAATTCTTTTCGACGAATCGCACGAGTAGCTTCACTTTCTGAGGAGATGAATCGGGCAAAGTTCGGAACAGAGAGGCTATAATTCCGAGAACAGCATCTAGTGATATATGTGATGTACTATTCTTCTCGCGAGCCGCCGATCGGTGATTCTTCGCATCTGCAAAGCGTGACGACATGAACAATTTGAAAATGACTCGAAGGCCGTCATTATTCACAAAATCTGTGGCTAGCTGCGACGACGATCCCGATGAAAGTGCATAGTCTAGGACTTTAACTGCGCGTGCTTTGCCATGCTTACCACCATTCTTGACGAAGAGTAGAAGCAAATCAATACCTTCGTATTCCAACAGTTTGTCCTTTCCCACAAGATCTTGAACGATGATAGCCAGAGAATCAAACACGTTTTCAAACATTTCCGTTTCTTCGGGCTCCTCTACTGGCGGGTCAGAATGACGATAGCCAGCCAAAATGCGGAGAAGGACGTCGACACCAGAGAGCTCACCAAGGTCTTTGTTGGTATACTCTTGCTGACAAAAATGAACGCGAGATATTTTTGATTTCTGAAGAATAATAGATAGCACCTCTGCAGCATATTGCATATTTTGAGAGACGGGCTTTTCTTTCACGAGAACTCGTTGCAGAAGCCACGGCAAAAGGCCGGTATCACCGACTCGTCTTTTACTTGTGTTGTCGATGAAAAGAATATCTACTGTATCCTGGAAGGCGCTAAAGTTCTCAACCACATTAAGTATCTGGAACACACCCGTCCTTTCAATTTCTTCATTCTCGCCTTCGTCGGCCTGCTTTTCGTCACTGCCACGGACACCTTTACTGTTGTCGAGCCGACCAAGGTTAGTGATCAAAGCATCAAGCAGACCCGCATCAATCGCGCCATTTAGCAAAAATTTCATGTCAACGTCCTCTGCTTTTGTATCTTCATCCGTAAGTTCCTCGAACACTTGCACAGCATCAACCACGATGTCTGAATTTTCATGCGCGAACAAGTCTCCAAAGATCTTCAGGCCGTCATTCTCCACAAACGATGGATACAGCTTCGAATGCTCCGTTAGGACTGACAGAGACTTTACTGCTGCATCTAAACCCTCTTCCGATTCCAAGAACTTTTGAGGCTTGTCATAGAACTTTGCGCGGAGCTGGGCGTTTCGTTGAATTAATCGATTGAGTTTGGTGATCTGCCGACGAACCCATCCTGCATCGTACTTTTCGTCTTCTCCTTGATCCTCGTACTTGTCAACGTAGTCTAAAACCTCGCGTTGCTCTTCAGTTAGACCGCCGCCAAAAAAGCGACCTCCTTCGTCGTCCTCAAGAGGCTCATCTGGCGGTAAATCTGCTGAGGCACCGTTGCGTTTAAAATCATCATGAACTACTGACTGGCCTTCGCTAGTTGGCTCATCTTCTAAATCACTCTTATATCTTTTGACTGTGGTACAGTATTAGTTAATGTAGAATGTGTTTAACAACACATAGATTGGTGTCTTACCAAGATTTGACAGATCATCCAGACCTCGCTTCTTTGTGGCCGAAATTCCAGTTTTCTTTGTTATGACAGTTAGCTAAGCGATTGCAGAGTAACTAACAGATCAGCCCATGACATACATTGAAGATTGAATTTATGTCCGTCATGATCAGTGCTCCGGGGAGCTAAACTGGATCTCCATAATTTCGCAGCTTGTCTATTGTCGTTCTGAAATATCAGGTCCATATAACCCTTACCCGGAACATGACTGACCCAAGTCAAGTGACAAGGTCAGACAATAGGGTTGACGTCTGCAAGAAACTTCGCAATGGCGGTGCGGCGCGCGACCAGTTATAAATACGCCGATGCCGCGACGCGATCCGGCCTCGAGATTCTCATAGCGACAGTAAACAATTGCGGCGCTCACCGTTCAGGATTATTACCGTCATTACTAAGACATCGACTACTTGGTGGCCTGCTTTCAGGACTAATAGTCGTGAAACTATTGTTATACGAGATCAAATTTTTCTTGGTGAATTTAACACTGACTCAATATGGATGCAAGTGACGAATATGTCCCTCCAACGAGCAATCAGCTGCAGCAGCCGCTCCCTATAATAAAGACGCGGTTCCCGGTGGTACGTTTAATTTAGTTGAGATAAATTAATATTACTTGGTGGCTTATTGGTAGTGGCTAACGAAAGGTATAAAGGCACGGATTAAAAAGATCATGCAGGCAGACGATGATATCGGAAAGGTCGCACAAGCGACACCCTTAGTGGTGGCTAAAGCACTCGAATTATTTATGATTTCTCTTGTACAAGAATCTTGTAATCAGGCTCGCATGCGTAATGCAAAGCGTGTGTCTCCAGCGCATTTGAAGCAGGCCGTATTAAGCACGGAACAATTTGACTTCCTGGCTGAGACTGTTGGGAAGTATCCGGATGCAATTGCTGTGTCAGGTGAGAAGCCCGAACCTGGAACTGGTCCAGGACGGGGACGGAGGAGAAAGGTTGTTGAGTAGATTGTCGGCATAGCGTTATTAATTAGGAAAGAGTCCGGGGCGGTCTGTACAATAGATATGGCGCTATATGGAATGGTTTTCGGCGCACTATGTATGATTAAAAATTGAGGAAGTGTCAAAATGTACAGATATGGATGGTTGCTTGTATATAGCTAGGTACGACTAGTCTCGTTACTGTAAGATATGTTATTTACAAGTTCCCGTTGTAGACCGTCGTTACCTTAGTCTAAGGGATGTTAGCTGTACATTATCTACACAACATTTAGGAGTAATTGCCGAGATATTAGTAACAGGTCTACCGCACGTGTCGGCATCCTTGTTCAAATTGCCCTGACAAAGTCCTGGTCGACATTTGTCTTTGTTCGAAAATGTATCTGACCAAATAGAAGTGGAATCCAAATAAAGTCACAGTACATTCCTAATCAACTACAATGACGAAGATGAGAACATACATAACTTGCCGCAAGTTTTGCTGCAGACGTCAGTTGATGGTTGAAGATGCGGTTTTTGGAAACAATTACGATGATCTTGTACAAGGAGCCCTAACCGGAGGGTATCTAGAATTGGCTTAGCGCAATCGATGCGTACATTTCAGAATGTAAGTACAGAGAGTACTGGCCACACTTTTTGCGTTCAGCTCGATTTGAATTTCGTCCCGCAGCATCGTATTACCCACAATCTCATCTTCGATCCCGATTTTGATCTCGTCTCGACACATCTCTTTCACTGATTACTGGATTTGGTTGTTTTTGGTAATATAGACAAAGGTATCGGTGAGAACGAGATAGGCGGCTCCAACGAGCTGGGAAAAACTACACTCGAAGTTTTGTTCCTATACCCGCTATCAACATGAGTGGCGTATTGTTTCCGTACTCTTCGGCTCCGCTGAAGACGGTCAAGGAGGTGTGTATTTGCTGGGAATATGGATTATGTTGCTAAATTATACAGTATTTTGATTGGTTTGATGCGAATAAATACTAACAGTGATATCTGCAGGTCCAATTTGGAATCCTATCGCCTGAGGAGATCGTAAGCGCCACCCGATATCACCATGCTCTTTTAGCCCTTTAACTGCGCCCATACTAATATGGTCAATATAGAAAGCGATGAGTGTTGCAAAAATTGAATATCCGGAAACAATGGATGAAACTCGTCAGCGTCCTCGTGTTGGTGGTCTTAATGATGCTCGGCTGGGGTCTATTGATAGGAACTTCAAGTGCGAAACTGTACGTTATGTTCGAGCAGCAATCGCGTCAGAAATATTCGCTAGGCAAAAGTGAAGTATTTGAAGCTTACCAAATTGTTATTTATAGTGCGGCGAGGGCATGTCTGAGTGCTGCGGTCACTTCGGTCACATAGAGCTTGCGAAGCCAGTTTTTCATATTGGTCAGTTTCACCGCGAGCATGCTTGTGTATACAATGAAACTTTATGTTGGGCTAACGTATTATTGTACATGCAGGATTTATCGGGAAGATCAAGAAGATATGTGAGGCTGTTTGCTTTCATTGTGGAAAGCTTAAGCTTGACGAAGTGAGTATTAATAATTTTGTTTGTCGCCCTATTTTGGAAGATTATGGAATTTACCGTTTTGCGAAATATAGAGCAACCCGGCATTCGCCCAAGCCATTAAGATTCGTGATCCAAAGCGCCGATTCCAGGCCGTTTGGTCTCTTTGCAAAGGCAAGATGATGTGCGAAACCGATGCTCCGAATGACGAAGACGAGAACTTTGGCGAGAAGAAACCAAAGAAGATCGCTCATGGTGGCTGTGGTAATGCCCAACCTACGATTCGACGTGATGGATTGAAATTATGGGGTGTTTGGAAGAAGGACAAGAACGAGGAGTTGGACCAACCGGAGCGTCGCCAGCTTAAGCCTCAGGAGATTCTCAATGTCTTCAAACATATTTCAGATCAAGATTTGGAGAGATTGGGATTGAATGTCGACTACGCGCGACCTGAGTGGCTTATTATCACCGTTCTTCCGGTTCCTCCACCTCAGGTCCGTCCCAGTATTGCTATTACTGAGGCTGCCAGAGGAGAGGATGATTTGACTTACAAACTTGCCGATATCCTGAAGGCGAATGCGAATGTCAGGCGATGTGACCAGGAGGGTGCGCCAGCACACGTTCTGAACGAGTTTGAGTCTTTGTTGCAATTCCATGTGGCTACTTATATGGACAACGATATCGCCGGGCAGCCACAAGCTCTTCAGAAGTCAGGCCGACCTGTCAAGTCTATCCGTGCTCGTCTAAAAGGAAAAGAAGGGCGACTGCGTGGCAACCTAATGGGAAAACGTGTCGACTTCTCAGCGCGAACGGTTATTAGTGGTGATCCCAACTTAGCTCTAGATCAGGTTGGTGTTCCGCGCAGTATCGCGAGAACATTGACATATCCTGAGATTGTTACTCCATATAATATCCATAAGTTGACACAGCTTGTGAGAAATGGTCCCAATGAGCATCCTGGTGCCAAGTATGTTATCCGAGATACTGGTGAGCGCATCGATCTGCGTTATCACAAACGCGCTGGCGAAATCACCCTTCAGTACGGTTGGCGCGTTGAGCGGCACATTGTCGACGATGATCCGGTACTCTTTAACCGGCAGCCTTCGTTGCACAAGATGTCTATGATGGCTCACAGAGTTAAAGTTATGCCATACTCGACTTTCCGGTTGAACTTGTCGGTTACGTCACCATATAATGCCGATTTCGATGGTGATGAGATGAATCTTCATGTTCCACAGTCCGAGGAGACCAGAGCTGAGTTGACTCAGATATGCGCTGTTCCTCTTCAGATTGTGTCACCCCAGTCGAACAAGCCTGTTATGGGTATCGTGCAGGACACGCTCTGCGGTATTCGCAAGCTTACAAAGCGTGATAACTTTTTGACTTTTGACCAAGTCATGAACGTTCTCTATTGGGTGCCGAATTGGGATGGCGTTATTCCTCAACCGGCGATCCAGAAACCAAGGCCGCTCTGGACAGGAAAGCAGATGTTCAGTATGGCTATTCCAAAGGGTATCAACTTGCAGCGTTACGATGACAAAAATACGTTGCTCAGTGTTCGTGACAACGGCATGATGATTGAGAATGGTGAGATCATGTTTGGTATTGTTGACAAGAAGACGGTTGGTGCGACAAGTGGTGGTTTGATTCACACTATCATGCGTGAGAAGGGACCTATCGCTGCGCGCGACTTTATCGGAGGTACGCAAACTGTCGTCAACTACTGGTTACTACATAACGGTTTCTCGATTGGTATTGGCGACACGATTGCCGATGCAAAGACTATGCGGAATATCACGAACACGATCGCGCAGGCCAAGCGTGAGGTACAGCAGGTTATTTTGGACGCTCAGGCGAACAGACTTCCCCCTGAGCCTGGTATGACTCTCCGTGAATCGTTTGAACAAAAAGTCAGTAAAGTGCTGAATACTGCTCGCGACACCGCTGGTCGATCCGCGGAGACCAGTTTGACGGAGGCCAATAATGTCAAACAGATGGTCGTCGCTGGTTCGAAGGGTTCGTTCATCAACATTTCTCAGATGTCTGCGTGTGTTGGGCAGCAGATGGTGGAGGGAAAACGTGTTCCGTTCGGTTTCTCGTACCGTACATTGCCACATTTCACGAAGGATGATTATAGTCCCGAGTCTCGCGGTTTCATTGAGAACTCGTACCTGCGTGGTTTGACTCCTCAAGAATTCTTCTTCCATGCTATGGCTGGTCGTGAGGGTATTATTGATACTGCAGTTAAGACGGCCGAAACTGGTTACATCCAGCGACGTCTGGTTAAGGCGCTGGAGGATGTCAGTGTTAAGTATGACGGGACGGTTCGTAACTCGCTTGGTGATGTTCTTCAGTTTGTGTATGGCGAAGACGGTCTCGACGCCACCTATGTCGAGAAGCAAAGCGTTGACTCCATGTCGGGATCCAATGATAGGTTCGAGCAGCGTTACAAGATTGATCTGATGGATGCAATGTGGTCCCTTAGGCCGTCACTCTTGGAGTGCGGTAACGATATCATTGGTGACGTCGAAGTCCAGCAGGTGTTGGATGAGGAGTATGAGCAATTATGGCAAGATCGCAAGTTCCTGCGGGATTTTGTGTTTAAGAACGGCGAAGATGCTTGGCCATTGCCAGTCAATATTCACAGAATTATTCGGAATTCTCAGCAGATTTTCCATCTTGATAGACAAAAGGCAAGTGATCTGACTCCGGTTGAGGTCGTGGAGAAAGTTCGAGAATTGTGCAGCAAGATCATTGTTGTACGTGGAAACGATTCCGTTGTTCAGGAGATCCAGGATAACGCGACAACTTTGTTCCAGTGCCTAGTCCGATCGCGGTTGGCTAGCAAGCGAGTTTTTGAGGAGTATCGACTTAATAGGGTTGCGTTTGATTGGGTTGTGGGCCAGATTGAAGCGCAGTTTGCCAGAGCGGTTGTCGCTGCAGGTGAGATGGTGGGTGTGATTGCGGCACAGTCAATTGGTGAGCCGGCGACGCAGATGACATTGAATACTTTCCACTATGCCGGTGTCTCCTCCAAGAACGTAACGCTTGGTGTCCCGCGTCTGAAGGAAATCCTCAATGTGGCGAAGAACATCAAGACGCCTAGCTTGAGCATCTACTTGCTGCCGGAGTACGCGGCATCGATGGACATGGCCAAGACGGTTCAGAGTGCGATTGAGCATACGACATTGAGGACGGTTACTGCTGCAACGGAGATTTTCTACGATCCTGATCCCCATACGACTGTTATAGAAGAGGACCTGGATACTGTGGAGGCGTATTTCTCTATTCCCGACGAGCAGGTTGAGGCTAGCATTCATAGACAGTCGCCATGGCTATTGCGTTTCGAGCTGGACCGTGCAAAGATGCTTGATCGTCAGCTGACTATGAGTCAAGTCGCAGAGAAGATTACCGAGGATTTTAAGGATGATCTTTTTGTGATCTGGTCTGAAGACAATTCTGAGAGGCTGATCATTCGATGCCGAGTCATGCGAGATCCGAAAGGTTTGGAGGAAGAAGTTGACGCGGAGGAGGATGCCATTCTGAAGCGAATCGAAGCTCATATGCTGTCGTCTATCTCGCTACGTGGTGTTGAGGGCATTTCGCGAGTTTTTATGTTGCAGTACGAGCCTAACCTACCAAATGCCAATGGCGAGTATCAGAAACAAAAGGAGTGGGTACTCGAGACGGATGGTGTGAATCTAGCTGAGGTTATGGCGGTCGATGGAGTGGACTATACGAGGACGTACACGAACTCGTTCGTCGAAGTGTTGTCGGTGCTGGGTATCGAGGCCACGCGTGGGGCGCTGTACCGAGAGATCTTGAACGTTATTGCGTTCGACGGTTCGTACGTGAACTACCGACATTTGGCTTTGCTAGTTGACGTCATGACATCGCGTGGCCATTTGATGGCAATCACGCGTCACGGCATCAATCGTGCGGACACAGGTGCGCTGATGCGTTGTTCGTTCGAGGAGACGGTCGAGATTCTACTAGAGGCGGCAGCGGCGGCGGAATTGGATGATTGCCGCGGTGTGTCGGAGAATATTATGTTAGGACAGCTTGCACCACTCGGTACAGGCGATTTCGATCTCATGCTGGACGAGAAGATGTTTGCCAGCTTGCCGGTTGACTACAGCCGCGGCGGCATGGTCAACATTGGTGGTCCAAATGGAGTGGCAGAAGGTGCGGCTACACCGTACGAGGGCCGGTCGCCTGCATACTCGGACGGCGGCTACCTGGGATCGCCAGATCCGATGGCGTCATTCTCACCTGTTGTGAGCTCTGGTGGTATTGACGACCGTGGCGGACTGACTGAGTACGGAGGCGGATTTGGAGCTAGTCCTTTCGGGGCAGGTGCGCAGAGTCCTGGATACAGTCCGAGCTCGCCTTTCTCGTCGTTTGGAGGGGCGTCTCCGATGTCGTTTGGCACGAGCCCTACGTCGCCTGGTTACTCGCCGGCGTCGCCCACTTACAGTCCGTCGTCTCCAGGTATGGCTGTCAGTCCGAGCTTTGCTACGTCGCCGAGATTCTGTAAGTTTTTGTTTAATGGGTTTCCTGGGATTAAACTGTTTCTAACACGATAATAGCACCGACGAGCCCATCATATAGTCCGACATCGCCGCGGTACTCGCCGACGTCGCCAGGGTATTCACCGACGTCGCCAACGTACAGTCCGACGTCACCGAGCTACTCGCCTACGTCGCCAACGTACAGCCCGACGTCACCGAGTTATTCGCCCACGTCACCGACGTACTCGCCCACGTCTCCAACGTACAGCCCCACGTCGCCTTCGTATAGTCCCACGTCACCGAGCTTCTCGCCGACATCGCCAACGTATAGTCCGACGTCTCCAAGCTTCTCGCCAACGTCACCGACGTATAGTCCCACGTCGCCTTCATTCTCGCCGACGTCGCCGACATACAGCCCGACGTCTCCTTCATTCTCGCCAACTTCTCCGGGGTACAGCCCGACGTCGCCGTCATTCTCGCCGTCGTCGCCGCGGTATTCGCCTACATCGCCGAAGCAAAAGTGAGATGGAGACGGAAAATATTGATTGAATAGTTTTTAAAAATTGTGTTTTCTATTTATACGATATTTTGCATTTAGTAGTTCAGCGTCGTACCCACTCGTTTAGTGTGCGATTGTATTTTTTTGTTTGTGATTGACGAGCGTTGATCTTTTTGTATAGTTTATCTATTAGATTTGGGTTAAGACTATTATGTGACATTTATCAATGTTGTAGTGCGATGTTACCGGGTTGATATCAATAACATGTGAGAAATACAACGTACTGTTTCGACGTTAGTGTAGTCGAGCGAACGGGCATCGGATGATAAAATGGGCTACGTTGTAGAATAACGGGATATTTTTTCGTAAAATGGCCTAGAGACCGATGAATTTCGCGCGGGCGCGGTGATGAATACAGTCCCATTGTGGTAGCCAAACTGAGTTGACCTGGACACGGCGGAGATCCGCATTATCATATCCATATGACTAATCAATAATGCGTTATCCGTATCCGTATCCATATCCGCAGATTCTCTATCCGTATCCGTATCCACGACGGATATCCACGGATATCCGTCTATCTGTGCCGATCCGTAGTCAGACGAGTTTCGAACACTGCTGGTGGCTTGCAGGAGAGGTAAACAAAAATCCAGTCATCGCACGGCTGAAATAGCGACTTGCAAGTCGACTTTGGTGACTAGGCGAACAATGCTAAAATCGAGCCCCTTGCAGCTAGCGATGATGCTATTTTTGAGCGCCGGGTGCGGGTGGGGCTAATGTCCGCGATGTTCCGCCAACTGGGGGAAGGGGTTGGGTGGGTGGTGCTTCTGCTCGATAAAACATCGTGTCTTTTGCAGCGATATCGGCAGCGTCGGACGTGACAGGAACTAATTAATGGTAGATTGAAGTTTATAAACAAAGCATCGGCGGGAACTTCGACTGAGGCGAACACGACCCCGAACTCCAGATAATGCGGCTAGATGTCGGAAACGACTGGAGAGGTAGGCGATCGTGGGATCGACATTTCGTGTCGATACAAGGCGGCTTCGTGCCCCGCCCTGTGATAGAGCTAAAGTGTATTTGTGTGCAAAGAGGCTATCTGGAAATAGACTAATATATTGCACTTTATCTGCTTAGGCATTTATGTCATCGCTGCAGGTGACTTGACTAGCCTAACTCCGGCTAGACTTCCTTCGACTGCTTCGTGCGTTTTCTTAGTCTTTGCGCTAGCAGTTGCCCGGTTGCCCGCTCTGTATATATTTGCCCAGTGGTGTCAGTCGTGCTCAGAGTCTTGCTTCACCCTGTGTCCTCACATGTCACCAGCAGCATACTGATCAGATATGTCCGATGCGCCGCCGTCGCATCTCCCCGGACAAGAACCCGGCCAGCCTTTCTCGAGGTCGTCCTCGACTGGATCATCACCTTCGACTGCACTGTCTGTCCCGTCGATGGTGAGATCACAGTCGGTGCCAGTTCAATTGCCGCCAGTATCGATATCACAGCAACACGCGCTTTCAGCGCAAACGCTACCATCGCCGTTCCGGGAGAACGCGGTTCCCAGTCCAATGAGACTTACCGCTATCATGGCGCCTGCTCAGTCGCCGTTCATGCCTCCGTACAATCTAGCAGGCCGTCGCATACAGCAGCAATTGCCGCCGCTGACAACCGAGTATGTAACCTATCCCGCCAATGGGACGTGCGGCAATCCGATGAACAGTGTTAACGAGCTTAGATTCGCGCGACAAATGTCATTGCCTCCTCTCCTGTTGTTTGGCGAAAGCCAGCACCAGTACCTGATGCCGACGCCGAACTTGCCGCTCGTGCAGCCAAGTGGCCCACAGTCTGACGCGGCCAGCCAACCACCGTCGTCGTCATCGACGAGTGCCGGCGGCGAAATGAGACGGCCGAAGTCGCATGTTATTACTGCATGCTCGAATTGTAAGAAGGCGCATTTGGCGTGTGATGGTATGTCCTGTTTCCTTTTATTTATATATTTATTTGCTTCACTTTCATACTTTTGCTTCTACGGCTTGGATTTCGGGATTGGGTCTGTTTGTTTCACGACTGCTGCTTTGTTATCACTATCATACCGCGTCCTGGTCTGGAGCCCGATATCTTTGAGTCTTGCCCGCCTTGGTGAACTTGTCACTCGGCTACTGTCGTCGCGGAGCCCGATCTTCAATCAACAAAGGTTGACATAAGTCGGCCGACTCCGTGGCATGTTGTGTCAAGCTCACGCCTACTGGTTGTCGCAGAAGACATGATTGAACCTTGAAATCAATTTCCGCGATATTTCGTTACCCTGACGAGATTGACAGCAACTGCTTTAAACGCTTACATATATATATATCGTACGCATACAAACTATATAGGACGGCCGGTTCTACGGATGCCGGATGGAGCAGAGCAAGCATTAGTTCATCGAGTGAGTGGTAGAAAATGAGTCTGTAAACCTAACCGACGGCTGACCGCGATAGAATTTGGCCGTACGCCGCACACACAAGAGGAAAAAGCAAATATAAGTTGTAGAAGCGAAGGTATCATCAAAGAAGAGGCATAAATGGCAGGTACAATGGGATATATGCGCCCCGCTGTCAACCCGTCGTCGCAGTGTGTCGCGTGTCGCGTGTCGAGTGTCGAATTGTCGACGTATGAAACTATGCATAACTATACGGATTGCTCTCTACAAATCACGATCGAGAAGAGCAGATCTCACTTTATTAGATATATTTATTGTAATAATTATATGTATTCCACTATCTGTTCTGTCTCCACTCGCCGTCTTGGTGCTTTGTTGCGCTGTTCTTTCGTGAACTCGAAATGTTCAGGGGATAAGCCATGAGCACCAGCCACCTCTTCGAATGTGCTCATTGGATAAGTGCCGGCGGCCCACTATTCCTGCTCCATCCCATGTCCGTTTTACTGCAGATGCTAAATATACAATGATTTGATTGTCGTCTAGCGATCTCTATTCTTATCTTAATCTGCTGCCTGCTGCCATTGGTCCGTTCTCGGAGCAGCCTACTCCTGCCACAAAACAATACCATCGCTGCTCCAGTTTTAGATCACAGACACTATTTCTGGATATCAACTCTAACCATCCAAACCCTACGTCGTACCTTCGTCTATCGTCTTCGGACTAGTCAGGTATGTCAAGGTGTCCCTCAGGCAATCTCGTATATATTACTCCGCATCTCCTCGTCTATTCTGCTAAGCTCTGCTATGTTCTGCTCTTTTCTGTTCTGATTCGCGCTCCCGCCTTTTGCCAATACTTTGATCGTCATCGTGCGCATTAAACGGTTGCGAAAGGCGTAGTTTGTTCGCTACATTTTCATTCGGTATCTACGCATGTAGATCGCAGATATACTTCGAGCATAGGGGGGGGGCCGAAATCTGTTGCAATGTCGAAGTTTAGCCCCATCCTGCCTCCATTTATTTCTTCCTTGATATTTTGGAGAATGTTCTGATCTTGTTGGCGTTCGGCGTTACCGTTTTATATTTATTCATTCACTAGTTTCATTTGATCGCATGTCCCTTTGTCAAGTCAGCTGAGCTAACACTGAAATAGTCGCCAGGCCATGCCAGCGATGCATTAACCTCGGAAAACAAGTACGTCTCTCCGGTTTCGCAGATATCTGACAGCAAGGTAAGGAAATTTGGCTAACGAGAACAGGACACTTGCGTCGACGTCCGTCATAAAAAACGCGGACGACCGAGAATGCACGACGATTCATCTTCCACCTCGCGTTCTTCCTCCGCCTCCGCGACCTCCTCTCCGTCGAGTTCGTATTCCATTGCGCCGCCACGGGGACAGGGCAATATCAATATCGCACCAGACGTCCGGATGCCATCGTCAGGAGGACGCCCGGAACACCGAATCCATTCGTCCCCGCAATTCTCATCACATAATTTACCACCATCGCGACCGCCTGCGCAACTGTTGCCGCAACCGTCCCCGCTATCGACGCAGCCAGTGCATTGGCGACATACCCCTCGCGACGACCTGTACATTATCGCGCGATCGAGTCGGAAACTGCAGATTTTGCAAATGTCGGAGGCACTACGGTCGCGCATACCGCTGCTAGCAACACTCGTCGAGGTGCTGCCCCCAAATCCGACACGCGATGACCAGATTTCACAAGAATTAGCAAGCCTAGGGTCCTCTGACGAGGACGATGCGGTAGTCAATGGGATACTAATCGACACGTCGCTGGCGGAGTTGGTTCGGCCAGTACTCAGGACACCAGGACCCGCGGCGAGTGGAACGTCGCTTCCGACCGTCGCGCTCCAAATTAGCGCTGACCCCGCATGTGCTGTGTTTTTTGTGCGGACAGAAATTCGCGGTAGGATTCTTGAGTATGTTGTTGTTCGAATCTTCGAGGAGATCTTGGTGTCGCGGCCGATGCGCCGCGGGTTCGGATTGGGTGACATATTGGCATAGATGTAAGATATGGCGTTCTTGTATTATTGATTTCCTTGTATTATTTTAATTTTGCTGTACTATGGAAGATTTTTGTATATAGCGTGTGCTAGATAAACTAATCCCACGTAAACTCCAAAAACGCCGAGTACAACAGCGTCTATCCCAACACATTTGTCTTGGCCTTCTTCTTCTTTTCCCCGCCCTTCTTAAAATCCCGCCAGTTACTAATCCGCTCGTCCCTCGTGTCCTCCCACTTCTTCTCCATCTCTCGTTTCCGCTTGCGTTCCTCCACTTCCCGCTCCGCGCGTTCCCGCTCCCGCCCCTCGGCTTGCATCTGCGCCTTTGCCAGCTTCTCGCGCCGGCCTTTATCCTCCTCAAGCATCTTGCCCACCATCATCTTCCACTCCTTCACAAACTCCTTCCCATCAACATCAGGATGATCAACACCCCACCCTTTACTTCTCATAACTAGCCGGCGAGCATCCGAAAACACCGAATCAAGTATCCCCCGCTTCTTGTCGTCAAGCAACTCGTCCTGCGCCTTCTTCAACTGGTCAAACGCCATCGGCGCATCCGGGTTCGACGTCTTATCCGGGTGAATCAGCAACGACTTGCGCCGGTACTGCGCCTTGATGTCGCCCGCGGGACAACCTGGCAGCAGATCCAGCATCGCGTACGCGTCGAGAGGGTGCGTCGCCAGGATCCGCGCAATTTCGCGGTCACGCGCTAACTGCGCCGATTCCCGGGATAGCAGTGCGTCGATATCGATGTCGTCGGCCATTTCTAATCGTTGTGTGCGATGATGTTATCTCTCTCTTATTTGGCCGGGTTTTCTACAAGTTACATCGACGATGGTCACGAAAGTTAGGGTAAAATCCAGTTGGGTTAGGGAATTTTTGGAACAAGAAACGGCATGACAGTATTAGGTTTATAAACATTTGAATTCTAACGCAATTAATCAACAGCTAATACATGCTAATATCCGATCCGACTCCGTACATAGCCTCCGAGTATGTCGACCTACAGCCGGCTTTCAACAATCGCAACAGGCCGCACCGTTTCCGGCCACAACTACTCAAAAATATCAGCATCAGTTCCAGGTATCATCGCAAATGAAAATTAAAACGCACCTCATTCAATACGTCCCACATATTCCCCACAAAAACAAGCGCGACCTCGGTTTTGACGTTCGCAGGCATGCCGTGCTCGACGTCCTTTTTATTCCGCCCCGGCAAGATAATCTTCCGAATCCCGGCCCGATGTGCCGCCAGTACTTTCTCTTTAATACCCCCCACAGGCAGGATCTGTCCCCTGAGCGTTATTTCGCCGGTCATGGCTACATCCGCGGGAACTGGTTTCATGCCCAACAGAGACACCAGCGCGACCGTCATCGCCACGCCGGCGCTCGGTCCGTCTTTCGGAATCGCGCCCGCAGGCGCGTGTATGTGGATGTCGTTATTTGCGACCGGGTTCTCCGTCCGCGTGTCCGCCAACTGTAATTCGAACCCGTGCGCGCGAACCCACGTCAGTGCGATCATCGCCGACTCTCTAATCACGTCGCCGAGATTGCCCGTCAGCTGCAATCCGCCGCCGCCACTGCCGGACGAGGGGTACTTGCTCGCTTCAATGAACAGCAACCCTCCGTTGCCGCTACCCATATACGCCAACCCGGTCACAACGCCCGGCCGATTTTCCCGCGCAGCAATCTCAGACTCGTACTTCTCCATCCCGAGGAACGTTTCGACGTCCTCGACTGTGACAATGGGGTTGTACTCCTTCTTCTGAGCGCCATCGCCAATCGGCTCAAGCGAGTCAGCAAATTCAACCGCTTTCCCGCGACACACGGTCGCTATCTCGCGCTCAAGATTCCGCACACCTGCTTCCCGCGTATACGACGTGGCGATCTTGAGCAAAACGTCGTCCGAAACCTGGACTTGCCCTATTCCAAGTCCGTTCGCGGTAATTTGCTTCGGCAACAGGTACTGCTGCGCAATGTGTTTCTTCTCGAGGTACGTGTACCCCGACAAGCTGATCATCTCCATTCGATCCAGCAACGGCGGCGAAATAGTATCTGTCGAATTTGCGGTCGCTATAAACAGCGTTTTCGAAAGATCGATCGGGATGTTAACGTAGTGGTCGTTAAAAGTGTGGTTTTGCTCCGGATCGAGAACTTCGAGCATGGCAGCAGACGGGTCGCCGTGGAAATTGTTCTCGCCGACCTTGTCGATCTCGTCAAGCAGAAATACCGGGTTCACGACACCGACTTTGCGCAGGCCCTGCACGATGAGACCCGGCATCGCGCCGACGTACGTGCGCCTGTGCCCACGAATTTCCGCTTCGTCGCGGACGCCGCCGAGACTGATTCGGTGGAACTTGCGGCCCAGCGCAGTCGCGACGCTGCGGGCTAAACTAGTCTTGCCGACTCCCGGTGGCCCTACCAGCAAAAGGATCGGAGCCTTTTCGATAACGCTGTGGTCTTGTCCACGCGACTTGAGGCGCACGACCGCCAGGTATTCCAGTAACCGTCGCTTGACCGATTCGAGCCCATAATGATCGTGGTCGAGCTGCTCTTTGGCTGCCCGGATCGTCGCCCCATCGATCTTGTCGTCAGTCGCCGCCGACCACGGAATCTCGGCTAGAGTCTCGAGATACGTTCGACAGACTTGGTACTCCGCCTGTGTTGGATGCATGCGCTTGAGCCGCTTCAATTCCCGCTGGACAACCTTGCCGGCCTCGGGAGTGAGCTTTGCTGCTTCGAGTTTCTTGACGAGCTCGGTGTAATCGTCTTCGTCGTTACCGTCGCTGTCTTTCTCGCCGAGCTCTTGCCGGATTCTAGTTCGTCAGTGACTGGTAACGATGGACATGTTTGAAGGAACGTACGCTTTCAATTGCTGTCTAAGTAGAAAATCACGCTGTTTCTTGCTCAAGGAAGAGTCAACGGAAGTATTTATCTTCTGCGACAGTTTAACCATCTACTCTCATCAGCATTTTCCCCCAGACACTCAACACTTTACACCAAACTTACATTTAACTGGCGAGACAACAACTCGACTGCCTTCTCTAGCCGAATATTGATATCCTCAGTCTGTAAAAATTGCAATTTCTCCCCTACTGGCACGTCGAGTGCGAAAACCATGAGATCGGCGATTTTGCCTGCGTCCTGGAACGAGCTATTGTTGACGAGTGCATCGAGACGACGGAGCGCGCCGGTGTTGCTAGCGAGTTGCGGGCCACCCGATGGGATTGGTGTAATTGCGGATGACGACGATGATGACGATTTGAGAACAGCAATGAGATCGCGAGAAAGGCGTTTCAGTTGGGCGGCGACTGTGTAGGTCGGGATATCAGAGGAATCGAGCGCTACCGATATTAGTCTGACAAGTCTGATACAGAGAATTATTATGAGACGTACATGTCTCTTTGAAGTGTTCCACATGAACGACATAATACGGCGTTTGCTGCGTAACCTTCGCGACATGAAACCGAGACACTCCCTCCAAGACCACCTGTAACCCCCCCGTCACAGTCCGCTCCAATCGGATTATCCTTGCCATACACCCGTATTCCTAACACACTTCAGCAAAAACTTCCTCTCCAACACTTACAAATTACTCACATAAAACAACCGGTCATCGCGATTCCCGACCTTCACAAGCGAAGTCGTGTTATCAGTCTCAGCCCTGCCGTCCACGATCATCGCCACCTTCCCGCTAGCATCCGACTCATCGATGGACGATCGCCACGGCAAACATCCAACAAGACTGTTTATCCGGTCGCCAACACCTGCGTTCGCGGCTTTGTGGAGAGCTGCCACGAGCGCGGCGTTGTCTGGTCGTGATATCGCCAGCGCGAGCACTACGCCTGGCAGTAGGACTGTAGTATGAGGGAGGAAGAAGAGGGGAAGCGAATGCGGTTTCGGCGCCATTTGACGAGCCGTCCTGTCTTGAGAATAACTTGCAAAATGAGTAAATAAGAGGACGTAGGGATGGTGAACAAGACGAGGTGGTGTATTGATCCTCGGCAGTTAATGGGCACGCGTGTGGTCCCGGCTAGCCTGAAATCGCGGAGACGAAGCACCACACTGCGTACAGACTCGACTAGTCCGCGTCCGGAAGCCAAGTCATCTAATTGTCGTAATTGGGATTAGCGTTTGGTGTCCGTAGAAACGCTAATTAATGAATAGACGGGATCGCTACTATTTTGGTGCGCCTGGTACAGACTACTCCGCTATCGCCGCGATAACAAGTTTTTACCCCGGATTTCAATACCAGATCTTGATTATTTAACACCATCACATGGAGTTGCTAATGGTTTGGCAGTATTTCTCACTAAGTTTATTTATTATCCATTGCAGCGGCATCTAGTTGCCAATCACCATCTTTAACGTGTCCACAATAGTGTCAAACAATACACCACCTTCCTCTGCATTCCCCAGGCTATCAAATGCTTTCCGGCATCGTTCTGCAGGCCTCCTCACAAATAGGGGCGACGAATATTCTATTTCTGGCGTGGGTGATGAATCAATCGGTTTATCTTGTCGGATAGGACTGAGTGTGACGGCGTTCATTTTCTGCAAATCCGTTAGTACGAGTAGGCGGCAAAAGTACCAAATATAACGTGCTGTACCATGTTCGGATTCCAGCCACTCTGCATCTCAAATGAAATCGTGATGTCTCGCCACTCATGCCCTTCTACTCCCAACTTTGGAATATTGATAATCCCCATCTTGACCTCTGATCCGTGGTGGTCCAAGGTCGTGTGCTTAAATACTCGAGCGACGAGTGCCCGGGGTATTGCAGTCTCGCAAAGTAAAATGCTATCAATCAAGTCAGGGCGGGTTGTTCTTCTTGTCGTGTTTGTGGCTTCCAGCAGCGGCTGCGCATGCTCGGTTGATTTCATGTGCTCTGTCTGGACGGCGATATCCTCGGTGAGATGAACGTTGTCTTTTTCCGCGTCGCTGTGAGAATGGATAGCAGCTGTCTCATCAGAGTTATCTGCGTCTGTACTGAGATCTGCATGAAGATGTGTATTTTCAAAGTCTCTGTCATCGTCCATGGCGATGCGGAAAATGACTTGTCCCAGATATTCCTCCGTGGTGTCGAAATTCCACCGAACAGCATATTTCCCAGGGGGTACTCTCATCCTCCTACATATTCGCACCCTACATTCCGTCGTCCGTCAGTTCGCTCTTCTTACCCATTGTTGAGTGCGGGGAGAACTCACCAATACTCCGGTATGGCATGCTCACGGTGTCGCGAACTCTGTCTAAATTCAACGCGCCAATTGTTTTCCTTGCACGTCGTATTCCATGCTGCATGTAGCGCAATGTACATTTGTCGCCAGGTGATGTTCTGCTGATGCGCGTAACTGTAATGGTTCATGATCATGCGTGCGTAGAAGACGCCTTCAACGTAGTAGTCGTTGCGGACACGGCAGGCCCATAGTGACCAACAGTCTAGTGATCTGTTGAAACTGGCACATGTGAGTGCGAATGAGGGCAGATCTTGCGTAGGGAGGTGGAATGCTATGGCTTGGAGGAGTTCTAAAGGTAAATGTAGCATTGACATTGTCATGAACGATCTGAGATGTCTGCCTGTAAGTAATGAAATGACGAATGCGGACTTATGCTCACTTACATATATATGGCGGTTAGCGCACGAGTACGCTTGTGACAGATGGGAACCCTTGTCCATCTGACAAAACCGCCGCTTATCGGAATCCCCATATGATCGCTTTCTCGATGATCCGCTTGTGTGTATCTAGCATTACACTGATATTCTACAAAGATTCGTATCGACTGTAATGCAGCCAGTCTCCTCGACTTCGAACAACTATGAAATCTGTGTTTTTATTGTCAGCTGGGCAGGTCCCAACGCGTCGAGTCGAAGCAACTCCAAATAATATTCCTACT
>MU972938.1:38783-80164 GCA_038497805.1 Lipomyces mesembrius
AGATACTAAATATATAGAAGCTATAAAAATGAAGAATAAATTAAAAATGAATAATAATATAGAATTTAATAATACCGCACTCGAGCCACCCACAAGGTGTTTTACGTCATGAAACCCTATGAATTTTCCACCCGCGTACTCGGTCCCAATACTCGTCTAATATTTGGGGGTTCTGGTTTTATCGAGTCTTCGGTGAATGGGACGATGAAATCACTGCGGTTCGTCTTGTTATGTAGACCCACCTCATGGAGGTATATCTTCGCGCTGTAGTACGACGTCAACAGAGGCACTACAATTCATTAGTCGGACTGCATCCCCACAAACAACTCACTATCAGACTTGTCCCCAAGGGGTAACGCATTTTTCCAGTCACTCAAATTCCGCGGCGAAGACTTTAACCATATGGACAAGTCTCTTCATTATATGCAAAGTTAATGCAAAGGAATAATAATGAAACGAACGATTCAAGTGGTCGCTTAATATAACATTAACCCTAACCCTAAGCTGATTCAGCAGCAGCAGTGTCGCTTACTCATATCATCCCTACGACAAAACTCTGCCTCTGACAATCAAATTTTTCTTAGAAACAGAACTGTACTCTCCATCTCAATCACTGGTCGTTTGGACTTCTCATTGTGCAATACATGCACATCGTTACATGTTGCTGATTAGTGGATCTATCAAATATTAGTAACACGAGCATACATGCTATGAACTCGACAGCCTACCTAACGTCCTACGGCTGGACCCCCGGCTCGGGCTTCAAGAAAGACAGTATAGCGAAACCCATTCTCGTGCACCATAAAAAAGATACGAAAGGTCTTGGGAATAAAGCGCTTGATCACGAGACGTGGTGGGAACGAGTTTTTGACGGACGTTTGCAGAACTTGGATGTTTATAACAGTAGCAAAGATTGCAGTGAGGAGGAGGATCAAGATGTGAATGTAAGGGGGGCAAGGGACAGTCCACTTTATAAGATGTTTGTAAAAGGGGAGGGATTGCGTGGTTCGATTGGGAGTATCGCAGCGAGTGGATCTCAGATGGAAGTGGAAACGGACCGGGTCACGAAGGTGGAGATTCGGAGTGATGGTATCTCGGTCGAGCGGACGATTACTAAAGTTGACAAAATCATTACTGTGAACCGCTCAAGCTCAAGGAAGAAGAGCAAGGGTAATGCCAAGCAGAAGGACACGATCAAACAGAAGCAGCCTAGCAAGTCGAAAAGTCAAGATGAATGGGTTCGTACCATGCTCAAGGATATGAAGAAGAAGAATAAAGAGGAATAAAGAAGCTAGATAACGCGGTAGATATTTGCATAGACCGGTTAAATGGGTGCATAGATGTCAATTAATATGACGTGCGGAGTTTGGTGATCAAAATGTGGTTATACGGATCTTCATTGCGCATGTAGAATTAATACATGTAAAATATTATAAGTTCTGCAGAGATTTAAGATATTGACACACTGACTGAACAAGGTCGTCTAACTGTAAAGTGGAAGTCAGACTTGTTTGCGAGCGTAACTCTCAAATACGCGTCGTCATCTCCCTCTCATCCGTTACCTTCTCCCATCGTCCTGCTGACTCCATCTCATCACTAATCACTTTCCACACCACATCTTCGCCTGCTTCACCTGCTACCCAAACTATGTCCGAACCGCCATCCTACACTGACGCCGTCACGGCACAACCTCTCAACTTGCCTGTCTTCCAATTCCTCCGTGACAAGCGGATCATCCTGGCGTCCGGCTCGCCGCGCCGCAGACAACTGTTGAACCAGATCGGCATCGCGAAACTCGATGTCATAAAATCTGGATTTGCTGAGGATTTGGATAAGTCACAAATGAGTGTATACGAGGTTCGTGGCCTCTTTATCTGGCCACTTATTTTGAGCTGACGAAGTATAGTACGTTCAGGAAACCGCGAGTCGAAAAGCTCTCGCAGTCTACAAGCAAGAGGTCTATAGCGCATCTATGATCTTACATATCTCACTCTTTCGTATTGGAAATGCTGACTGGTTGGCTAGATCGAAGCAGAGGTTGAACCGGCGCTAATAATAGCAGCTGACACGATCGTCCTCTCCAAGAACCAAATCGTCGAAAAACCGAAATCCCCAATCGATCATTTCAGAATGTTACAATCCCTCCGCGACGACGACTTTCCGCACCGCGTGTTCACGGCAGTCGCATGTATCGCGCCCTTAGAGGAACCCGTTTATCCGGGGTATGCCCTGCAGACGCATATTGAAGAGACTCAAGTGTTTTTTGCGAAAGATGTTTCGGACGAATTTTTGAGCGCGTATGTCGCATCCGCTGAAGGTAAGGATGCGGCCGGTGGGTATCAGATTCAGGGGAAGGGTGCGCTGTTAGTTGACAAGATTGTGGGGGATTACTCGAATGTGGTGGGACTGCCGCTGAAAGCGACGTTGCAGCTAATGGAGAAAACGTTGTTCCCTGAAGAGAGCGAATTGGAGGATGCGTGATAGACAATTGCGACCATAAACATGTTTGTATAATACGAAATTTATGACTTTTATCCATATCTAAATTCTTCCGAACGCCTTATACAGAAGTATGATACAAGCAGCCTAATCGCTGTCGGAGGAGTCGAAAGTCTCGTCGTCTTCCTCCAGGAGGACGGGAATCACAAACGACTCCTCGCTGAACTCGCCGCGCACGCGCTCAATTGTAACGACATCTACCTCATCGTCGTCTTCTTGATCCAGTTTCCGCTTATTGGCAATCTCATCGGGGATCTGGCCATTGTTAACGTCTGCTGCAAGTGAACACGCCACGTCAACTTACGATATCAAACTCATCTTCCCGTTCCTCATACTCAACATTCTCCTCGACCTCCACAAAGTCCGGCGCCAGCGCGCTCCAACGCTGCGGAGTAACTGTCGCCCACACATAAATCGTGCCATTATCCAAACCTGTGGCAGCCACCAAAGTACGATTCGGATCCCACTGCACATCCACTATCTCCTCCCTCGGTGCCTCAAGAATCTTCACCAATGAGCCAACGGTCGTTTCCCAAATATAAATATCATGCGCATCCTGATATGTGGATGCCATAACGTAATCCCCATTCGAGCTGAACGCGACGGAATTCCACTGTAATCGGTTAACAACGTCCTGAAATCTATGCACTATGTCAATGTCCCAATCTACAGGATCGACATATGTCAGATCAGGAGTGTTGTATAACCTAATCGTTCGATCCGACGAATTCACGAGAAACTGCTTGCCAGATATGCTGAAGCATATATGCTTTATATTCGACGTCGTCAATTTTTCCGACCGCACAGTCTGTAAGATCTCGCTATCGATCACATTTAGCCAACCTTTACTCGTTCCTGCAAATATATACTGTCCAGATCGCGTGAACGTCGCCACAAGCGTAGACTGCTTATCATGCTTCCGTTCCCGCCGATCCGCATCCGCATCCTCCTCGTCTTCGTCGTCTTCGTCGTCCTTTTGCAATGGCGTGCTGGAAAGTAAATGTTTTCTAATCGTGCCATCACTAAAGTCAACAAGAGTCGGTGCATCGTCGAGTAGCGCCGCGATGAAAATCTGGTGATTGAAAGGATGTAGTTCCGCGCCCCAGATGGCGGATTCGAAACGGACTGTTTTCTCGCGAGAACCGTCTTTTAGGTCCCAGAGAATGCATTTCCAGTCCCGGGAACTAGAGAGAAGATATCTTCCGTCTCTTGACCAACTATTCTCAACCGTTAGAGGGTTCCTGAAATAAATTTAGAAAGAAAATTAACCTCAATGATTGTACCGGCCTTGTATGGCCACGTAAAACACGCGCAATGCCGTACGTCTCGAAGTCGAATACAATAACAGTTCCATCAATGAGTCCAGAAGCAAGGTAATCCCCCTTCCTATTGAATTTGATACACGTTGAGTGGCCGTAATCTATGTAACGCGTCAGTTGCTCATCACTGAAGCGGGCGAAAGAGAAAACACGTACTCAGCGTGTGCGTAAGATTCTCGGGATATTCTTGCGAAAGAGCAAATGGATCTAGCAGCAAAAGATTCATTCTGTTCACTTCATAAATACAAGTTTCTGTATTCCTGTTTGAATTACTGTGCCGTTATTTATTTGTCGAACAAACGTCTCGAGAGTATTGAAATTGTACCCTGACCCGAAACTTTCCAGAATACCCTATTCCATCGCTGTTCCATGGCGTGCTAGCTTTTAGACACATACAGCAGTAAGCAAAGTTGTTTTCGTTGCAATTGTTTATGGGATATTTGGAGATATTTGGAGAACCTCGCAATGATTTGATACTATTACCACTTTACGACTTAGGACTACTGACCAGAGCTGGGAAATACTATGCAAGAGAATCGCCTGCTGGATTATAATGAGATGACAAGCATTGAAATGCAAGGATGTTGGATGTCATGAACCAGGAACATTATGATTACTAAGACGTCTAACAAGGAACTGTCATATATTAGCGGGTAACTCTAGTTAACTTGCTTGCTTTTGTTGCGGATCGGAGTCCTGTTCGCTTCCGCCCTCCCGATCATGCTACACAGTTGTCTCACTCTTGCGACACTCTTGCAATTAAGGAGAGAAAAGAAATGATGGACAAGTAGGCTATTGTATAGACGGTTTGCATTAGGGCCGGTTTGCGACTATGATGGAAAACATGTCACACCAAACAGTACAAGGCCATTGTGCCCAGGGCATGGCCAGTTAAATGCATATTAATTCATGCAGATAGCACTTTAAAACGCTGCCTCGATCAAGAAGACAGCGTACCTAAATGCTCATTTGCATTGAGAACCTTGCTAAGAGAAAGAACCTCCCCGCCATGCGAAACCACAATTTGTTTCCAAGTTGCTTTGCTTTGTAACTCAAATTGTTCTTCTGATCGACTTAACTAGTTGCTTTCAATCTGGATTCTAACTCAAAGTGTCTCCTTAATCCTTTAAGTTTGGCTATGCAAGTGTGGCTAGTTAGTCACTTAGCGTCAGCATTGCTGTTGTATCGCTATGGGAACAGGAGAATACTCTGGAGAATCACGGTCTATTTTTCGTTGGCGTCAACAACTTTTCTTCACTTTGCTAAGAAAGGTAATGGGTTGTTAACTTTTGTCGCCTGCCTCATTTGTAACAAACTTTCCGTATCCTTACTCACCCAACAATCCCTCATCTCTTGCTCAAACGACTGTTCCTCTCAAAATCGTATACCTTGGCCAGTTATTGAGCTGGAATCCCTCGTATGGAGTATAATCAACCCTATGATGCAGCTTTCCATTTTCAATCGTGACGAGTGCTTTGCCAGTTGGGTACCAAATGACGATATCAGCATCATAACCAGGTGCTATGACGCCCTTCTTGTCCAACCCATACAGTTTCGCAGGATTCGTGCAAGCAACCTCAACGAGTTTCTCAATGGAAATCTTGCCGTCAATAACGCCCTGATATCCAAGCGGCAAGCGCGTCTCGACGCCAGGCAAACCATTCGGGATCGCGCTGAACTTTGCGATCTTAGTCTTGGCATCCAGACCGAGCTTCTTGCCTTTCGGGTGGTCCCAGAATGATGGGCAGTGGTCGGATGAGAGAGTCGTGAAGGTGCCGTTCGCGATACCTTCCCATAGCGCGGCTATATCGTCTGGAGAGTCTCGAAGGGGCGGCGAGCAGACGTACTTGGCGCCTTCGAAGTCTGGCATCTTGAGTACGTCCGACATGAGGTACAGATACTGTGGACAAGTTTCCGCGTGGATAGGCAGCATCCTAGTCTGCGCGGCACGCACATGGTCTCTAGATGCCTTCGTCGAGACATGCACAAGTAAGATTGGCGTATCCATCAACTCCGCAATGCAAATCGCGCGATACGCAGCCTCTGTCTCGACAAGTGGTGGCCGCGAAACAGCGTGAAAGTACGGATCGGTCTGGCCACGTTCTTCGAGCTGGTTGATGATGAACTTGATCATGTCCCAGTTCTCTGCGTGAATCATAGTCGTCATGCCCAACTGTCGAGTACGCGCCAACACAGCCATAATTTGTGCATCGGATAACTGACGATTATCGTACATCATGTACAATTTCACACTCGAAATCCTACCCTCTTTTCGCAGAATTGGAAGTTGTTCGTCGAGAACAGCGGGAGTGGGATTCGTCAAGATAAGATGGAACCCGTAATCAGCTGTACGTACCGCCTTGAGAAGCACATTTCGCATGGTAATCGCTAACAACCTTGAGAACATCCTCATCCCACTTTTCTTGCGCCGCGAAACACACGACCGTTGTAGTCCCGCCGCAGACGGCACTGCGCGTGCCAGTATCAAAACCATCCATCGTAAGACCGCCCGCACCCTGCGATAAATGCATGTGTGTGTCGACACCGCCGGGGGTAACATGTGCACCCTCCGCGTCAATAATGCGTGTGTCCGGCCCAGCGAGCGCGGTTAATCCGCGACCGACCTGGGTAATGACGCCATCTATTACGGCTATGTCGCTGTTTGGGGGATGTAAAATGCCGGACGAGGTGACTACAATGCCGTTCGTGATAACCAGGTCGAAATTCATTGCGTCGCGGGACGTCAGTCAAGACCTATTTTGACAAGGCAAATAATAACAATGGACAAGTAGGATTGGGAAACAATTTGACCGTTGACTACGAGTCGTCGTGGTGGCGCATTCGATGCGCCCCGATGACTCGCGCGCCGCTGATGAGCGCTGGCGTTTTCCGGCCCGCCGGCGCGCTGGACCCTGAGACTATCGAATTGAGTTTGATCACCTATCTGATTAAGTTAAGGCATGTTAATAAGATTTAAGGGCATTTACCATTATGGATATTTCCTTAAATATTACACGTCTTGATTCGTACTACATTAAACCAGCAAAAATTTAGATTAATCCAAAACAAGTAAGTTACACCCAACCAATGACAGCAAAAACTGGGTAAAATATCAAAAACTTCCAGAATATTTGCAAAATAATGCAAAGCTATTAATACGTAATTTATACCGACCACCGTAAATTGAATCGAAAATCTAAATCCAACACTATGCATCAAACAGTTATTCCATATACACCTTTAAACATTGCTTATTGGAGTAAATCCGCCTTCGAACAACATTCCTCCGACGTCCTCATATCTCAATCCCGTGTGATCGTCATGATGCTGCTGGATGCCATCACCGTTCGCGATTGCTGGACCGTTGCCATTTAGAGCACTAGCATCATCTGCACTACTCGCCGGACTAGTCCAGAAATCGCTGACCGCATTTATAGGCTGGACGCCTATGTCGATTGTGGCTTCTTGCTTCATATGCAGTGGTGGCGGGTTCTGATGCTGGTGATTCATGGGCCCAATATGATGCTGCGGCGGTATTTGCGCAAGTGAGCGCTCATGCATGCCGAGGTATGACACATTGTGCTGTGGTAGCTGGTGCTGTTGTGACGTGGGAGACAGATTGGCTTGGTAGAGATGCTGTTGCGGTGGCTGTTGATTATGCTGCGGTTGCTGCTGCGGCGGCATAAGTTGGAAGGTAGCAACACTAGGCACAGCTGCGAAGGTGGTCCAGACTATCCTTTCTAATCTCAGCAGGGCATACTCAAACATCCAAGAAGCCCGCGAATGTACCCGAAGATGCCATTGGAATCCTTGTTTATAATCTCTATACATATTTGCCTCCTCATCCGACGTCGCCGTGACTTCCAAAAGAGCAATAAACTGCCCAATCTCAACTAAACAGTCCCGTGAAGAGTAGATCCAGAACGCCTCGAGATATTCCGCAGATAATGAGCGCACAAAATTAACCGCAGCATTTGCACGATCATTTGCTGCCGTTCTAAATTGCACGACGACGACGTTATCCGTGCAACCCTCGAGTGCTCGCAAAATAGCTCTGTGCAGTGTGATCTCGACGGTATAGTACGCGAGATGTAAGTATCCGGTCGTGCATAATCGATTGTTTACAACCGACGCTGGCTTCATGTACAAACAGTCCGATAGCCCGGTATGCCATTGCCGTAATTTCAACTGTAAAGGCTTTGCGAGCTCAAACACAACCGACGGGTCTCGAATCTCGTGCTTGTATTTGGTATACTCCGCAAAGAAAAATGTGTGCAGAATTTTTGACAAAATCGAAGTTAATCGAGATATCTCAATAAGCAGCTCCGCGCCGTGATCGATCCCAGCGGCAGAAGACAGCTCAATGCAGAAGTCGTCCAAATCAAGCATTGGAACAACCCAATTCTTCTCGTCAATGTAACATGGCCGACCGTGACAAAGCGCAACCCACCGGTCCTGCACATACAGTGCCCACGCGACACGTCGCCGAAGGAAAATTTCCCATGACGGAATATGCCACCGACTACAGTCAAGATGTAAACCGAGTGCTTGTGCTACTCCGACCAGTTGGGCAGTGAATGCCGAAATCTGTGTCTTTCCTAGGTTAAATCCTCCAGTAACTGACTCCGGTTTGCGTTGAAGTAACAACAGACCGGCCTGAACAGTTGACAGCCTTGCACGGTGAAGATGTCGCTGGATCGCTGTGAAAGCAATAGTGTCAAGTTTGAATGAATCGGGAGGAGCTTCTGAATGTGACAGCTCATGATCATATGTCCACCAGTTGAGCGCAAGAGAATACACAGCAGCCAGTAGAGGAGGCGAGATCTGCTTCGGTGATATCTTGTACTGCGATACGAAGTAACTCTGTCTAACGTTAAGGTGACGCCCAACACGGTTAAACGTAATATGCTATCATACCTTATGGAGAATGGGATACGACGGATGGACTATCCGGAAGTACAACGAAACTAGTTGTGGTCCGTACGAAGCCACAATCTTCTCAATCTCATCAACCAGCTTGTGATCCTGCTCAATCTCACTGTCGTCGGTCATCAGGAAAACAGCGTCATTAGATACCGGCCGCAAATAATTCGTCTTAGAAATCGGTAATCTCTCCCCAGAAGCTGTTGATAATCTATGTACAAACTGGTATTCGTGATCGAGAAGGTTAGGTCCGACAAGTTCGGAGTACGCCGTGTCGTTCATTCCGAGCGAATGAACGTTTGAATCTGGATCCATAATGTCCGAACCTGAATTTATTTAATACGCATATAACTATTTCTGCACACAGAAACATACGTTGCTCGTCGTTGATCTCGTTATCGCTCCCAACGGAAGGGTTTATTCTCGTTCTTTTGGTAGCGGATAGCAAAACCCCACTGTGATCCTCCAGTGTTCTCACGTCATTCACTCCATTACTACCGCCTTGAATCATCCCGGAGCCATTGGGATCCATCATAGGCGATATATCGGGACGATATCTGCTCGGCGGTGGGGCCGGAGCCAACTGTGGGCCGGGTCCATGGACTGCGGGGTTAGGTGGTAATAAAGTGACCGATCCCTGCGGAGCGATATTTCCATTTGACATCGGCGCAGTATGTCGTCGTCTTGGCGGTGGCTCGAGTATAAACGTGCAGACTTCGTCATGGGACACACACATGGTGCATACGACGGCACCTTCCGGTCTCAAACACCGAGTTTTCCGTCTCCGGCAACCGTCACAAGGCCGTTCTCGTCGATTTCTCGTATAAAAAGGTCGATTAGCATTCGATGCAGCTGCGGCTGCGGCAGCGCTCGTGGTCGCCGTCGACGACACTGGATTCTGGCTGTTTGTTGACCCTGCGCTGCTGCTCGCCTGGGCTCCACTCACCGAATTTGCATTGCCCGAAGCAGATGAAATCGACGACGAGCTTGAACTATCTAACACTGATTCTGTCGGAGGAGAGCGCTGTGATGTTGCGGACGGGGACTTTTGCAAGTCATACCCAGATGCCGCGCTTACTGGCGTTGCCGAGGACGACGAGCTCGTGGACTTCGACTGGCCGTCATACGTCTTGCCAACAGACGGACCCTCGCGAGCCGAATACAACGATGCCGATGCAGGAGCCTGCATGTGTTCGAATACGCCCTCTGTCCGTTGCTGGCCCTCGACAATAAGCGAAGATAAGGCGTGGAAAGAAAACTGTTAATACGCAGTAGTGGTCGAAATATCGAAGATGAGGTTGAGGAGCGGGGCGTTTTGCGTTTGATTTGCGCGCGACACTCGTCTCGCATATCCGCACAATGGATCTCGCGTTTACGGCTGTACCTGATGCGTCCAAGCTTGATTAAGCCATGTGGTGGCCACGCGAGACATGTGCCTCATGTCCGACGCCTCACGTGAGATTGAGACGGAGAAAGTGTCTATCTAGACTTTGAGCAGTTTAGTCATAGGCCTCATATTATTATTTGCATCTATTTTATTTTCCATCAGAGAGACTGTAGTCCAGGGCAGGGTTTATGTGCTAACCGGGCTATCAGAGTGTTTCCCGACGTCGTTTTCTAAAGGGCATCATGCGTGCGTTGTCAGCTCGACTTGTTTTTATTCAATGATATGACTAGTTGTGAGACGTCTGATAGAAAACCAATCTCGACAAATGATCTCCAAATATAAATGTGCAGCACTAATATTCCATCCCGGTTTCTAGCCTCGAGTATGTCGATATATAGGAGATATAACTAATTAACGGCCTCTATGAGTAATAAAACATGAACGGAACGGACCACTTCTTTCGAAGCTATCATGATTATTTTCAGAGCAGCGCCAGCGATTTGATGACGTTGGATCAATCAGTTTGCATTTTGAGGTTTCCTTCGGCCGGGATCTCAGGTGGGGTAATACTCGGCGGACAAGCCGAAGCAACCGCTTGCTGCCCCTGCCTCTACTGCTTATATCTCCACAATATACCAACTTAGTTTGCCATTTTTAGCGCCTCAGAGACGTAGACTGTATAACGACAAGAGTGTGGCAAAAGAAATAGCCTAATCTATTCTGCGGTAATCAAGCTATGTAGCAGCCACGCAATCCACTGAGGGCCACCTCACGGGGCCTTCAAAATGGGCCGTAATTAATATAATATTTTTTCCAGCGCATCATTCAATCACATATAGTCATGCTCTGCAACCAGATATCCCGCGCCTACGATGCCCACTCCTCCATCAACTATTCCCTGCAGTTCAGAGTTCATGTCGACATTACTGGGAAAAGCATCAATAATATTTTGTTTTCCGATATCCATTATCGGATCGTTCTCGTATCCCTAAAATTCGCTCGCTCCAAAAGTCTCCCGTTATCCCCTCAAAAAAAAACTTTCAAGCCCTAACCCAACGGATTCCGTAACTCCGACACTCTCCGAATACCTTTATAATGTGTGTGAATATATACCGAGCTCTTATATTGCGATTACAAGAATTAAATACTCGCAAATCACTGAGAAAAGACGGAACCGCGCTTCCGGTAAGGGAGTGGTTCATCATTTGGCCCCCGGGTATCCGGCGCATCGCGGCGCGTCTTTCTTACCATGTCCGGCCACTCGGGCAAGTTCCGACTGCGCACACTCCGTCACCCTTGATCTTGAGCTCATTCGATGCCCAGCAACCTTTTTATTGCGGCCCCTCTCCCGACTTCTTACCGCTGAAAGTGCCTCTTCGTACAGGCTACGATACCTGCGTTTGCATACATCGTCGATTAGGTCACTTCGACTTGCAGTATAATTGTGTCGACAGCTTCTCCAGCCGGGTGCCACCAACAAATGCGAAAAGTATTCCATTGGCAGCTTGCTATATCATACTCTACGTAAAGTTCTTGTTCTGAATTGAGTGTGAAATATTCCTGAAAAATGGGTATCAAGGAGATTCCAGGCAAAACAAAGACGTTTATTAAGAGCCTCACATTGCGCGATATTCTGAACTTCATAATAGACCAATGGTTTTTAGAATGCTTGGGCATTGCTATTCTGATCGCGTACCTTGTTCCTAACTTGGGAAAGAACGGAGGCTGGATAGCGGCGCAGTACAGTATTATCTACGTCTGTCCGGCACTCATTTTTTTCGTTTCGGGATTGACAATGGACACCAAAGTTCTTATCCAAACAGCTGCTTTGTACCGGATACACTTGGTCTCGCAAATCATGTCGTACCTATATACCAGCATGTTCTTCTTTGTCTTCTCATACGCTGCATTGATGTCGAATGACAAGCATATTAATGCACCGATCCTCGGTGGCTTCATCTTACTAGGTTGCACGCCTACAACAATTGGCTCTAATGTCGTGTTCACTCGTAATGCGCATGGAAATCACGCCGCGACGTTGATCGAAGTCACGATTGGTATGTTCATTTCACTGACATCTGGCACATCCGGATCTAATGGTTGGCAGCAAATCTACTCTCGCCCGTCCTCTCTCCAGCGCTCATCAGCATGTACATGTCCTCTTCCAATAAATGGGGCGAATTTAGACCAGGCGGTGTTGCTGGCGGTTACCAAGCTCTCTACCGGTCCGTCTTCAGACAACTAGGTCTCACAGTCTTTGTCCCGCTCTTCGTCGGCCAATCACTCCGCTTCATCGCCACCAAACAAGTCAAATGGGTCGCCGAGAAATTCAAGATCAATAAGTTCAGCTCCGTATTCTTGATCCTGATCATGTGGTCTACTTTTTCGTCTGGCTTCGCCACCGGTGCATTTGGTGCCATGACGCCGCAATCGACGGGATTAGTGATGATGATGGACTTTGGTCTGTACTGGTTCTTCCTTTTCAGTACTCTGGTAGTGGCACGTGGATCGAGGAAAGTGCACTTCAAGAATAAGTATTTAGAGAGTATACTCAACTTCTTCCGCTTCAACAAGCGCGACACCATCGCCATGTGCTATGTCGTCCCAGCGAAAACCCCAGCATTGGGTGTCCCGCTTATTAACGCACTGTACGCGAATCATTCAGGTATCAGTGACCAGATGAAGCAGATGTTACAGATCCCTATTATCCTCTACCAGATCGAGCAGCTATGTTTCTCATCCAGCTCGGTCCCTGTCTTTAGAAGGTGGGTCAGGGATGAAGAAGAGGGGGCCAAGTTAGAAGCCGAAGAGAAAGCGCGGGTCGAGAAATCGGCCGAGGCAGATACAGAGCGAATCGACCAGTCTTTAAATTCGTCCTCATCCACCGAAGTCGCTCGGTCGGAGGCAGAAGTGGAAGTTGCCGATGATCTTGTTGGTGCCGAAGAAGTTCACGCCCGAGATCTTGAGAAGCAGTAGATATGCGTTTTTCACTTATTTTTGTTGCATTTTGTCATTGTGTGATATACATGGCGCTCGGGATATCGGAATTTGCATTTGGGATAGTACTTGGTACTTAAAATTAAGTTGAAGCACGTGAACTTTTAGCAAGATTTTGTAGTAATTCCTTCTAGTTTTTCTTTGATCGTCATTATTTCTTTTAGGGTCTGTATCATTTTAAGTTAGAATATTCATTTTTGGAGAGACAAATCTACGTCATTGCATTGAAGATCCTCATTCGTTAGTCTATAATAATGGCGGATACCTGACCACGACAGGAAGCCTTGCTTTGTTCGCATTGGCGGTGAGGATTATATAGAGCATATCTATGGGCAGGCATTCCCGGTAGCAGGCACACATGGATGTCATATAATATGTAATGCATATTAGAGATATTTATTATTCGCTAGAATATTTGTCAGTCACGTATTTTGATTGCGCTGCAATAAACTGCCAGAGCCTGAATTTGTTGAGCCATCTACGTCCAACCATGTGAACCACGAGCAAGCAAGAGTTTAAACATCCCAACTTCCGACGCGATGACACACCGCGAACTACCTCAGTTGACTTTCGCCTGCTTCATCGCGCATTTCCGTGAGAATTTCCAGATAATCCGAAAATACCACCAAACCCAGTAATGATCCTGCGATGTCTAGAGATATTTCCTCGCCGATATTCTCGGCACCGACAATGCTCCCCTCTGAACCATCTTCGTCTTCGACATCTGCATTGAACCGCCCCCCACAACGAAAGTCAAATCAGTATGTCGGCGCCGCGACGGCCGGCACACGCGCGCTATTGTCGCAGATGGTAGCATTTTATGTGCGGGTCCCGATAAAGCTTTTTCGACCTACTCGTGTGGATTATCTGCTAGTCCCGCGCGCGATCAACCCTGCCGTCGCCGCGAGCTTGCCTTGGAAGTTTCACACACATTCGAGCATTGCTCTGTTGACGCACGCGGTGAAAGAGCATGGCTGGAGCTTCATTCCAAATCAAGGTACTAATAGACCGTGTTTTATCAGTTGCCTGCGGAGTTTTGACTGACAATATAGTTTTACTGCCATTAATCGCGAACTCAGCCGTTGGCATATTCCTTTACACAACATACTTAACAGCTCTTCCCCACTTCTCCGAACACAAAGTCCAAATCAACAATGTCTTCTCCTCACAAGTCCCAGATATCCTCACACCCCGGCAAACGTTCCTCGCAGGCTTCATAGCCGGCGGCGCACAATCCCTTGCCGCCGCACCCGTCGATGCTATATTCACGAGGTTCTCGGTAAACGAGCTATTAGAGAATCCGGAGTCCGGCGAATTGCGACATAAGTCTTTGTGGCGATACTCAATCGAGAAACTTAAAGCGATAGGTGTTCGCGGCGTGTTCGCAGGGTACACGCTCTCGTTCACCAAAGAAGCCCTAGGCTTCGCGTGTTTCTTCTCTACATTCGAGTCAGTCAAACAATGGTCGTACGCCCGCGTCGTACGAGATTACGGCGCACCCATCCCGAAATACGTCGACGCAGCCGCAAAATTGCCCGCGGGATCGAAACAGAACCAGCACTCAACAATACGCGAAAGGCCGTCAGCTGCGCTGTACCCTGCCACGATTTTAGGGGCCGGTGCAGCGGCGACGATTGCGCTGCAGATCGTGCAGTATCCGCTTTCGCGTCTGCAGAATATACATCTCACGATTTTAGAGTCAATTGATTTTAACATGATTTACCTTCATGAACGGGAACAGCAGAAAGGAGAGGCAACGGTCCCGTACACACGGACAGCGCGAAGGGAGCTCCTACGCACTTACATCAATGCTTATCAGCAAATGTTTCAGCAAGTGCGCAAGCTAAAAAACGTGGGCAAGCAGAAATCGTGGCTGCGGTGGCTCTATAAAGGGTTTGTCAGGAATACGTTGACAGTTGTGCCGAGCAGTAGTGTTGGATTGTTTGTTTTCGAGATTATGCGGATTAGATACATGGAGGAGCTCGAGGGACTTGATGTTGGGCTGGAGTTTAGACCATGAACCGCTGGGACGGGGCATTTTTTACGGACGACTTCTATTGCATCGAACATGGGTATGGATAGAATATATTAAGCATTGCTGACAGTCATGATGTAATGGTATCGAAGAGATTGGGAGGCTGAGGCCGAAGCCAATTGCAAATAATTGGCCTCGTGTCGACGAAAGCTGGCAGGAGTCATGTCTTCTCCAAGAGTCTCGATCAGGGTCGCGATGTAGGTGTAGGGAACGACTTGCAAGCAAAATATATCAGAAGTAACCTGCTTGTCTATATATTCTTCTACTCTGTACCAATATACAGAGGCCCCTTCGAATTGAATCCTTACTGTACAAGTTCTTTATCCTTTCTAGGCCTCGCCCAGGTTGGGGTCTATTATCTGTCCTTGGTGATTGTGGATCGTTTTAGCAAGTTAGCTCACTTCCACCCTCAAATTGACGGCCAGACCGAACGGATCAATCAGGTCGTGGAACGATACTTGCGAGTATGCACCAGTCACCTCCAGGACAAATGGTGCGAGCTCTTGCCGTTCTCAGAGTTCACCCACATCACCAGGCGACTATCGACAATACTCGTTCTTTGCGACCTTGGGCTAACCATAAATTTCAGCGGCCGACTGTTCATCAACACCTTCATTCGCTGTAACCTCCCATCAATGCATAATACGAATAGGTCTACATAAATTTGTATATTGTTAGATTGTAACGTCACTGTTCCATATTCGCTTATAACAAATATTAATATCCAGTTAGCCAGAAAACTTCTAATCAACCTCTAATCCTCTCTACGTAGGCTTCTGCAGCTTCCCATCTAGAAGCTGCTACCATTGAGAGCGCGCGTCTTTGAGAACCTCTTACAAATCGTAGAACTTGTCTTTAATTGGACTTATGTATTGTACGGGTGAGTAATTTTGCACTTGTTTGACCCAACCAGTAACATTTTGCAATAGCGAGCCAAAAAGTAGTGGCGAATCCGAATAATGCTGCTTGGCATGGTTCCTCTCGCTATCTATAGTGTAATATGGACATTGCAGAGTCCCGGCGGTGGCTCATCATGGGTCAACGATTGCCAAGAACTGGCCTCTGCAGCTCTTCTAAAGATCGTTAAGTATGATGAATTTTATGATCCGTCGACAGTCATTGAGGAGATGATGGAGGACATTTCCATGGAAAATGAATCTACTAGAAGCTGGAAAGAGCTTTCACCGACCGGAGTGAGAAGCGGACGAGATATGAATTCGCAGAGTATGGAGTCTACGCGGACTCCAAGAATGATGTTATGCCATTTTCAGATTTATTTTGTAGTCTAAGAATGCGGATGTATTAAGCATTGCGCCGAACTGACATTCGACGCACTGTCACACTCTACTCATGGACGTATTGAATCCGTGTTGCTCCGGGGTTAAGGCAGCTCCCGATACGGACCAATGATGCAAGCATGGAGTACATGTTGCTGTTAACAATACACTTTTGCTTTAAAGCTTGCTGAGGCCACTGGCCTAAAGGCGATATGCATCATGTCGGCGGCCAGAGTATCGACCATCCATATGGAATATGAGACCATCAGCAAAGACTTTGATATTTTAGGGCATTGGGTCCGCTGGCATATTATTTGGCATCCACTCACACAGCTAATCAATTTGCAATAAGCCTATAACACTGTTTCTACGGGCTTGGAGGAGACCTTGTCGGTTAATCTTGTTACCTGCAGTAAAAGAGCGTGCCAGATGACGATGTCAGCACTGCTCCCTCGATGCGCGAAGCTGTGCTGATGCCAAAAAATGACATGTTTTCTGACGTGAAGTTCCAAACAGCGCTCACGATCATCCCACCATTGTGTTTTAAAGTAACCAACAGCTTGTGAAGGAAAATCTTTCTCAATTTGCTTTAGCTTTTAAAGCAGACTTCGTTTTTCTCCTTCCGCCGACGGAAACAATGATATTAATGCCGAGCACAGTGCTTCAAGCTGCCGAATTGAAATGCAGCATGTTGGGGTTGTCAACAGATGTGGATCGAACCGCGCCGCAGGTTCCGGAGCCTGTCTACACCTAAGCACCTCAAAGTCATAGAATACCCTCAGAAGCTCTGTTCATTATTCAATTCCTACACTTTTTGATCTATATGGCACTTCGAAAGCCAAACTCACTCGCAAATGGTGACAAAGTTTCAGCCAACGGTTGATCTAAGGCACAAATCTCACTTGTCATATAAAGGGACCCTCAGGTGGCCCGGGCACCGCAGATATATTTAAGGGCTAGTCCCGCCGCCTCTTTACCTCGTTCATTCAGCAACTCTACAGGCAAAATGGCTTTCCCTATGACTACTCTCGGCAACGATGGCCCAGAGGTTACCGCCCTCGGCTACGGTGCCATGGTAATTTCATTCGTGTTTCATTTGGTGGCAGTACGCTAACGATCGCAGGGTATCTCGGCTTTCTACGAGCCGCACCTCACCGACGAACAAGCCTTTCCCCTGTTCGACAAGCTACTCGAGCTAGGTTGCACGTTCTGGGACACCGCGAGAATTTACGGGGATAATGAGGAAATCCTCGGCCGGTACTTCGCCAAGACGGGCAACCGCTCCAAAGTTTTCCTCTGCACAAAAGTTGGCTACAAGGCCCCCGTCGTCGGCGGCGGCATCCCGTCTCCCAGCGGCGAACCCGAGTTTATTCGTACTTCGTGCGAACAATCGTTGGAGAGACTTGGTGTCGAGACTATCGATTTGTATTACCAGCACCGCATCGACACGACCATCCCCATCGAGAAAACCATTGCTGGATTCGCGGAGCTAGTAAAGGAGGGCAAGATCAGACACATCGGCTTATCTGAGTGCTCCGCCGAGACGCTCCGACGAGCGTACAAAATCCACCCAATTGCGGCAGTTCAAATAGAGTACTCACCATTTTCGCTCGATGCAGAAACCAACGGCGTGATCGATGCATGCAAGGAACTCGGGGTCGCAGTCGTCGCGTATTCTCCGCTTTCCAGAGGATTCCTCACGGGTGCGTACACTTCTTCCGAAGATTTCGAGCCTAACGACGTCCGCCGACGGCTTCCACGATTCCAAGCAGAGAATTTCCCTGCGAACCTCGAACTCGTAAACAAACTCAAATCGATTGCGGATAAAAAGGGCGTCACAACTGGACAAATCTCGCTTGCGTGGTTGATGGCACAAGGTTCGATTCCGATCCCCGGTAGCACCAAGATGGCCAGAATCGAGGAAAACGTCGCGAGCGTGAATGTTCAGCTTACCGAAGAAGAGTTGAAGACCATTAGAGAATATGTCGATGCCGCGAATATTGTCGGTGGTCGCTATCCGCCTGTTGTTGGTAATTTGTATGCTGATACTCCTGCTTTGCAGTAATGTGCAACCGGTGTACATGATCCCTGAATAATGACACATTTTATTCACAGAAACAAAAACCACATTCGATCATTTTCAAACAACTCAAACTATATACATATTCCCACGTCAAATGCCGTATATCACTAAACATACGCCACTACAGTCCCACAACAAGTAATCTACCTACTCCAGCAACCAAAACGCGACCTCCCTGCTCGGCTTTTGGAAATCCACGCCCCCAGTCGCAGCCGCCGCCTCGCCTTGCGCCCCACCTTCCATGACAACTTGTTGTACATGCATCTTTTGTTTCGCACGATCCCGCATGCGCTCTTCAATTGTTCCCCGTACAAGCAAGCGATACACAGTCACCTGCTTCGTCTGCCCGAGTCGATGCGCACGGTCCATGGCCTGTGAGTCCATCGTCGGATTCCAGTCACTGTCGTAAAAAATAACCGTATCAGCAGCCGTCAAATTAATACCAAGCCCACCCGCACGGGTCGACAGCAAAAACACAAATAAATCCGGCTTGGTCTGCCAGTCATTCACAAGATCTCGGCGATCACTAAGCCTCGACGAACCATCTAATCGAACATATTTGTACTGCCTGTACGCGAGATATTCCTCCATCAAATCCATCATGCGCGTCATCTGGAAATAAATCAGCACTCTATGGTCATTCGCCTTCAATTCCGTCAGTAACGAATCTAGCTTAAGTAGCTTTCCGGAATCAGTCACCAATTTCGACATTGGTGGAACGCGAATTGGTGAATATCCCGTGCATTCAGATGACGGCTGGGGTAGCAGTCCCGCTAGAGGATACCTATGCGCTGGCACATGGTTCTCGATCAGCCGTTGCTCGACTTGTTGACTTGGACCGAAAATAATGTCACGGAAGCGCAGGGAGAAGAGAATGTCGTTTTGCATGGTCACGAAGCCGGGATCTAGACATAAGGCCTCGATTGGGGGCGCAACTGCGACAGGATCAGCCATTGGATCAAGCTTGTGCAAATTCCTCCCACGGAAATACGACATCGAAACCGTCTTGAGGTTTTCAGTAACGCCCTCTTTCGTCGTTCGCAACTGCATCTGGTCGTTGTTGGCCGTCACTAAAAACAAACTTGACGATGGAGTGTAATTCTTTCTCTCCTCGTCACTGAAATATAGAGACCTTAGGCGACTAGTCGTGTACTGTTCCGAAATTGTTCGCGTAACTATATCCCCGTGAAACGCTCTACTGATATCATTTGCGGAATGGTCAACAAACTTTAACCACGAAAACGCATTGCCTACCCCTTGTTAGTCGTTGTGATCCACTAAAGCACAAATCGCAACTCACTGTTATCCTCATTATGATGAATGTAATCTGCCTCCCAAATATTAAGCAAATGATCAAGATACCGACTTCTAAACCCAGCACTGCTCTTCTCCCCGGGAACGTTCATCATTCCCTCGCGATACACCAACTTCGGCACAGAATATTCTATAAAATTGTGCGTATTATACAGTACATCAAGTGTATTACCCTCTCTCAAAAATGATCCCGTTCTCGAAAATCGTGCCAGTGATAACGGGGATTTCGTATCCGACCTCTCGAACAAGTCAGGATGATTACAAACCTTCCGGAACTGCATCACGAGGTTCATCAAGTTCTGGTTGGCGTCATCTGAATCTGCTTGTTCCATAATATCGATCAAATTAATCTGTGCTTTCAACGCACGATACATGGCGCGCTGCCGATACGTCAGATCGCAGTAAACGTCGATCTCAATCTTCTCGCCCAACTCCGACTGCACATGTTTCTTGACTCGTCTGAGCATGAACGGCTTCAGAATCATATGAAGACGCTTTAGCTGCTCTTCGTTCAATTGCGTGTTGCTTGTAGCGTGAGATTCAATGTCTTTAGAAAACCATTCCGAGAACTCGTCGTGAGAGTCAAAAAGCGTCGGCATAATGAAATGAAGTAGTGCCCATAATTCCTGCATCGAGTTTTGAATAGGGGTACCAGTCAGTAGCAATCTGTTTCGACACTGGAACCCGAGAAGCGATTTCCATCTAGTGGACGAACTCGACTTGATGGCCTGAGCTTCGTCGAGAATCATATATTGCCATTTAATTCGCTGGAAATACTGCGCATCAGCAACGATCAACTGGTACGACGTAATCAGTACATGGAACGGCGCGTCTTTAGTATACGTCAGCTGCTTCCTGTCCCAGAATTTTCGAAGCACCTTGCGGTCCTTAGCATTTCCCCAATATGGCAATGCCTTGAAGTCCGGAACAAACTTAGTGATTTCCTGTTGCCAATTGTGCAGTGTCGAAGCCGGCGCGATTACCAAAAACGGGCCCCAGATGTTATGCGTCTGGGCCAAGTACGCCATAACCGAGATCGACTGGACGGTCTTGCCGAGACCCATCTCGTCAGCGAGAATGCCATTGATACCTTGCTCGTACAAGTTAACAAGCCAGTTGAGTCCTTTCAACTGATAACCCTTGAGCGTGCAGGACAACAATTTTGGCTGCGAAATTTCAATCTCACCCAGCGTCGTTGGGTTCTGGAAATTCATCTCGCCAGTCTCGGCGTCGACATCAGACGGCTTATTATCAAACATCTTTGCTCTATTCTGAGCGGATACAACTGCCGAATGAGCGTTCTGTAACGCAGCGTGATGGAGATCGGCATCGTCATCCTGGTCAAAGTCGAGTTCAGATATATTTCGCTTTTGCGCGCCTTTAATCAGTTCGTGCTCTTCCTCGGACCTATTCGCTCGTTCTTCTGCTGAAGCAGATCTTTGAATCTGCGCTTCGCTTTCGTCAGTCGCGACACCATCGCCGAAAGATCCGGCTTCTATTTCATCAGTCTTGATTTTGCGTCCAATGAAGTGGGAGTACAATTCTGTCTGCGTGATGAGGAAGTTGAGCTTACGCGCCTGGCGTCTAGCCTCTCGCAGCTCTTCCTCCTTCTTTGCTCGGTCAAGAGCCTGTTTCTCTGCTTTCTTGCGAGAATCACGTTCTTCCCGCTCGTTTCGTTTCCAGTACACGAGCATCTCACGCATCGCGCGACGTGCTTTACCCTGAAGATCCTTGACGTTCTTGTTCGTCCGAAATTGCCAGCGTCGGGATTCTTTAACAGCCAACTGTGCAGTCTTGCGCGCGTTCGTCTGCTTGATCGTCACGGAACTGGACACGATACGAGCAACCTTTGGAATATCTTTTCGAGCAATATCGCGCCAGATGGCATCGTACATATTATTGTAGCTCTTTGCGTACATCTTGATTTCTCTAGGTGTCGGCATGGCGTTCTTTGCAGCCTCTGCAGCAGCGGCGGCTTTCTCAGCCGCGACTTTTTCAGCTGCAACAGTCTTTTCTGCCGCAGCATGCGCCTGCGCGACTTGTTGCTGCTTTGACTTGTGGGACTTCTTCGACTTCGAGGTAAGCATAATTTTGACGGTCGGTGCCGCTACGGTAACATCATCCTCGTCGTTGGCAGTGGCAGTAGGTCCTTTCATTTTCCGTTTGCCTTTCTTCTTTGTTTGCGCGCCTTCGTCCTCACCCTCTTCGTCCTTGACTTTCTTGCCTTTTCCTTTGCCCTTCTTTGGCTTGACAGCTGTTTCGTCTTCGGCACTGTCCTTCTTGGCTTTGCTTTTTCCTTTCCTGCCTTTCTTTGACACTGCCTCCACGGCACTCGCGTCATCGGCAGGTTCAGACTTGACATAGGTCTCCCCGTCACCGTGCAGATTCTCTGTAGGACTTTCCTCATCTTCAAGGGCGCCGACTACGCCATCAACTTGCTCATCTTTGTCTCTTCTCTTTCTCTTCTTCTGTGCTTGCTTCAACTTCCGAGTCCGTTCCCGTTCCTTGTCCTCCTCTTCGTACAAAACAAGAGCCATAGCCTCATCTCTAAAAAAATTTCTCGCCTGATCACGCCCACGAGTTGTAGTAACATCATACCGCTTCGACTGTCCAATCTGGAACTCCGCACGATAATGATTCCGCGCCTCTGCTGCGAGCTGCGAAATATCCGCCAACCGCCGCCTCACGGACTCCAGGTACGCCGCCTTCTCGATGAGGATCTGGGCTTCGTCGTCGTCGTTCTCGCCGACCGAGGAAATGTCCGAAAGCGGCGTCGGCGCACGGGGCGAATCCCGTTTGTGCCGCGCACGCCGGAGTTCGATTGCCGAGCCGCCAGAGCTGGATTCTGTTTCGTCCGGGTCGACGACAGCGGGGTGCATGCGGGCGATGTGCTGGGATGTAGGCCTGGCTGCAGGGCCGCGACGCCGTTTGGCGGCCTTGGAGGGATAGTAGTCTTCATCTCTGTCAGACACATTTGCTATTGGCCGAGATGACTTTCTCCGTTTTTTGGAGCCCGAGGTGGTGGTCTGTTGCGGCTGTGAGTGTGACTGAGCTGTAGGGGGCGGGACGTGGTCGTGGGAGAGGACGGTTGAGATTGGCATGCGCTTCGAGTTCGCGGGAAGTGCGGATGATGACGCTGGGTCCTCGTTGTTCAGCAGCGAGGAGATCGACATTGCGCCTCGATTAGATGGTGTCGATGGCTATCATACAACCGATTAGTATCTTTTCGTCCTCAAGCGGATCTTTGACGTACAGTATGGACCGCGGAATCATCGTCCAAGTTATTCATGAGCTCGCCCATGGCGGAATGTGATGCGACGGGGTTCGATGGCTGCTGTGCGTGCATGGGCGGGCCGTCGCGGATGTCGTGTATTTCTTGTCGGTCAAAATGGCCCGACATTGGCGGTGCTGTGAGGTTGTGGACAGTGTGGTTGTAAGGGGGGATTCTGGACATTTGCGCGTTCTGCGCGCTGGCCGCTAACTGTTGACAGTTGTGGTTCGTGATGGAGGTGGTGATGGACGAGAGAAGAAATAACTTTAAGTGGTGGCGGGCCGACCAGTGTGGTCGGAGGCTGCGATGCACAGTTCGCGCGTTTTGCGGCGTGCTCTGCGGGCTACGGCAGCGTCGCGACCCATCCCACCACTTCTTAGTGCCTACGAACTACAGCCGCCGATGGCCCGCCCGCCCTGGCTCACAACGCGCTCACGGCCACGCGTGCGAGGCCAGAATAGCGCGGCAGATTAATGCTCCCGTACAGTCTACAAATACCATCGTAATTGACCCATTTTCGTAGTAGAATTACACTCGCGATCTCGTCGGCGTATGCCAATGACAATATGAAAATGGTGATGCTTGTCTCGGCGGCCAGCCCTTGACGTCACCCCAGAAAGTCACGTGCTGGTGACAAAATGTCACTGTTTGGTGTGGGTCACTTCCATCTTTTCGAGAACAACTTCTACAAGAAGGCCACAGATTTTCATAATATAAGAACTACCACTGTTGACATCACATTCTACCAAAGATCCGCAAGGCAAGGCAAGGCAGGTCAGGATGTCAAACTACAACAAGTATACCGGTACCCCGAAGTCCACGACGCCGAACGGCAGCGCAAACTACTACGCTGCACCAACCATCTCCCCGCCACCATCAGTCTCCCGAGCACAACAACTGTATCCCTCTACCAACATGCCCCTGGCAGCACAAATCGCGCAGCAGCAAATGGCATATATCCCCCGCCATATGTTGCACCCTGGCGCACAAGCCGCAACCCCTCCTCCAGCCAGCACGCCCTCCACAAGCACTGCCAGGCCCGACGGCAAGCGCGTGACGGTCGTCAGACAAGGCGGCGGGAAACAATGGGAAGACCCGAGTCTTCTCGAATGGGATCCTACCCATTTCAGGTTATTCGTCGGAAACATAGGCGGTGATGTCGCCGACGACGTGCTCCACAAAGCATTTTCCAATTACCCATCGTTATCGAAGGCACGGGTGATCAGAGATAAGTCACAGGCTGGCAAATCGAGAGGATACGGATTCGTGGCGTTTAAAGATCCCGAGGATTATTTTCGCGCCTTTAAGGAGATGAATGGCAAGTATATAGGAAGTCATCCTGTGTTGCTTCGGAAGGCGCAGACGGAGATTAAGGCGAAGGTTGTCAAGGGATCGAAACCTATAGATAAAGCTACGTCTGCGGTTCTGAAGACTGCAACCGGGGGACATCGGATTAAGAAGAAGTATAAGTGACTTTAGATGGTATGATATGTCGATTTGGCGTTTAGGTACGTACGCATGTTAAGGTAATAGATCCTGTTAATAATACATCGAGGCGTTCTTTTTTGGATTTCGTAGTATTCAGTACAAACATACAAATTCCTATTCCCTACCAACCTGGTTTTGAAGAATATGATGACAGAAGACCATTGCCGAGAAATTTTGTCAAGTCTGAATTTGCCGTTCTCGTTCACAAATCTCACTACCCTGCCACGCGGAAGTGTGGACAAGCGGTTTTGGAGTCTTGTTGCGAAGATTCGGTGCAGCGCAAGACAAAATCATGAGGCGTAATAACTTGATCTAATCTGATTCTTCTCTCAAAAACCAATAATCATCTCATAGCATCGCAATGTATTATATGCTAAAGGAGCAATATCATGCAAACAAGTAAACACTCGTCGTGCTATCTAACAATAGCACTTAGTACGATACAAAACGATAACTCATATGCGCCAATATACAATGCAAAACAACCTAATACTAACAATATACATATCCATATCATGCACATTCATAAATAAAGCGGCCAAATCACGGCCGCTCTGGAAAATTCAGCACGCCTTTAACGAACTCCGATTCGGCGATCTTTCGCACGCTCCACCTTGAATCTTTCCTCCTCAAACACATCTCGACAACTTTTCTTGCGCCCTTCCACCCGTTCGTCGTGTCTTCATAGTCCTCGTCATCGTCAGAAGACAACGAATGGTCATAGTCATACCCGTCTTCCCCACCGTCTCTTCGTCGTCGGAATCGCACCCAACACCACTCGACCCGTGCTATCCGATGTTTAACACGATTCCGGGCACTACCAGCTTTTCGTCTAGGCGCCACGCTCCCATCTGGCGCGAGTAACGGCGGGGGTAAATCAAACGGAAATCGGCCCTCCATCAACGCATACAGCAACACTCCCAACGCCCACGCATCCGTCTGCCGGCCGTCGTATGGCTGTCCCATGATTAACTCCGGCGGTGCATAATCCTCTGACCCACACCGTGTCGACAACGTCGGATTCTCGGGATCAATACGCCTCGATAATCCGAAATCAGTGAGCGTGGTAACAGCTTTGCTCGACTCAATCGCTGATAACAACGAATTCTGTTCCACATTCAAGAGCACGTTCTCGAGCTTGATGTCGCGGTGAACGATGTTGTTATTATGCAGATACAACACCGCCGAGACTAATTCTGCGAATAACCGTCGCACGACGCCGGGTTGGAGTAGCTCAGAGCGGCATGGCGATGTCGCAAGATCGAAAAGATCACCGCCATGACAGTAAGGTAGTACGATAAGCGCGCGTGTTTCTTCTTTTTTGAATGCAATTAGATGTATCAGACACGGGTGATGCAGATTCTATCCAGTTAGAAAGGCTTAAACATTGCACGGAGATGATACCGACCTTCAAGATATCAACTTCCCGCTTGAGACCACTCTCTATTCGCTCACGACTGGCGCCGCCGGCGCTAGCCAACTCGACAATTTTCACAGCAACCAACTCGTTGTTGTCATAATCAAACTCGTCCTCCACCGCGTCGTCGTCCGAATAGATATAGCCAGTGACTATTCCAGCTAGCACCACACGCGAAAACGTGCCATTTCCCAGCGGTCTGACTTCCCGCCAGATTAATTTTCGCAACGACGACTCTTCATAGGCTTCAAACTCCTCACCATGTTCGGCAACAGCGTATTCGCCGAGATTCTGTTCTCGCTTGAGCGGATCGTCTTTTCCCGCGGGTGCCCTCGCAGTTAAACTGAAGTCGTGAGGTCCCGACGACACTTGGCCAGGTAATGTGAGCCTCTCGATCCCGGCGACGTTGCCTTGTAGTTGCTGGCGCCTCTCAGCTTCGATCTGTTCTTCTGTAGGCGACGGCGGGGTTATCGACGTCCGCAGAGTCGAGATCCCGAGTCCTAAGCTATCCTTCTGGTTCGAATTGTCACCTCCTAGGGTACTAGCTTTGGGTGCAGCTGCCGGCTCAAGTGCGGCCGGGATCGAGACAGCGGGAAGCAATTCTCCATATGCTTTCTTCTGTCGCTGCACCGGCTGCGATTGTGGTTGCGGTTGCACGACCTGTGGATCTCGAGAGTCGACTCTAGTGATATCTGTCAACTGGCGTCCGGAATGCACGCGACTCGACGTGCGCGATGGCACTGCCGACGTCGGTGGTGACCGTCCAGTGTAAAAAGAGCTTCTAAGTGATGGGGAACTGGCGGCGACGATAGGAGACGGAAGGGGCGTAAGGTCGCGGTAGAACGTCTGAGCAGTAGGCGAGTCGAACGACAGGCTGCGCGACCGGACCGACGACGCCGTCGAGATCGAGGAGGCTGACCGCCATAGTTGTTGCGGCTGCATGCCCTGCGAGATCAGAGCCGCGTACTCGGACGAGCTGTCTGCGGACGGCGGCGGCGGTTGGGGTGGCAGAGGCGTGTCGCCGCGCTGCAGGCTCTGCGTGAGGATTGACGGCGCCGTCTGGACTTTGAGTGCCGGATGATTCTGGCGGCGCTGCTCCCGCGATGGCGGCTGGGTATAAATCGGCGGCGGCGGCGGAGTTCTCATCGTTGCTATTACTATAGCTGGCAGATTCAATGAGGTGCGATAGTGGTAGGTGGGGATCAGCTACGATGCCCACCAGGACACTGTTATGTGCCGACTGATGTAAATGGAAAGATTCTAAGACAAGATGCAAAAACAATAGACCCACAGTGACGTGGAAGCGCAAGTCTCTTCGGCAAGGATGAACACCCAAAATGAATCCTTGTCGGCAGTAAGCTGGATGTGATGGTGGAGTGCGCACTCAGTGCGGTGGATAACAAAAGCTTAGCGACTTGAGTCAAACTTTACGGGTCAGATATTGTTTGACCAGAAACAAGCATCGCCTGCCTTGACCCGGAATTTCAAACTCGTGGGTAGTTTAGGCAATGACAATGCCAAAACAATGCCACTGCCACAATCAGAAACTATTTTGCCTATGACCTGGCGCTTGCCATCGAAGAGCGGTGCCCTGATTTGCTATGCCTGCGCAAGGGCCTCGCATTTTACTCACTGCTACTGCATTAGCTCCCTTCGCTGCGTCTGAACTGCATTCATTTAATCAAACGAAACGAAAGAAGATAAATTACAGAACTCGTCCCGGGTCCGGCGGTGCGTCATTTTGTGTGGCTCACTATGCGCAGATTGTGCTGGGCTTCGACATCCGTCATGACTGATGTCACGGCGCGCTTTCACAACGGACATTACATTATCTGACATCATCACTATGCATGCAAACTCTCAGGACGCGAAAATCGAAGACCATATCAGCGTCCGCCCTCGACAAAATTCTGATCTAATATCCTCTCACCGAAGATTTGCGGATGGCAAAAGCAGTCCTACATGAGTCCACCTGTTGTGCAGATCAAGCGTGTCGAACTCCCTTCTAAAGTCAATGTCTTCTACCGGGAGTCGGGTCCTTTAGATGCGTCAGTTGTCCTCCTGCTCCATGGGTTCCCATCCTCTTCGCGCCAATACCGTAATCTGATTCCGATATTGGCCGCCAAATATCATGTCATTGCTCCGGATCTCCCGGGATTTGGCTTCACTACCGTTCCCTCGTCTGTGGAGTTCAAGTACACGTTCGACAATCTGGCCGCAACAATCATCGACTTCGTCGATGTACTCTCTCTCACCAAATTTGCCATATTTATCTTCGACGCGCGCCAACAGGTCTCCGACTTGCGATCAATCGCCCAGATGCGGTGACCGCGATAGTGAGTCAAAACGGGAACGCGTACGCCGAAGGACTAGGAGAATTTTGGAATCCAATCAAGGAATTTTGGGCCAGCAACAATACGCCTGCCGATAGGAAGAAGTTGGGCGCCGCCTTGTTGAGTTACGAAGCCACTAAGTGGCAGTATGACGATGGCACGCGCGACCCCCCTTTTATCGCGCCAGAGTCTTACACTCTTGACTACGCCCTTCTGCAGCGTCCTGGCAATGCAGACATACAGCTGGACCTGTTCAAGGACTACGAGAATAATCTTAAACTGTATCCGAAATTCCAAGAGTATTTCCGCACATCCAAGGTGCCTGTGCTAGCAGTCTGGGGGAAAAATGACCAGATTTTCATTCCGGCAGGTGCAGAAGCGCACAGGCGGGATAATCCCGATGCAGAGGTTCACCTTCTCGATGCAGGTCATTTCGCGGCCGAAACTGAGACATCGGAAATCGGAAAGCTAATGCTTGATTTCTTCGAGAAGCACGGCATTTAAAATATCGATTCTGTTGAAATCACGGCCTAGCAGGTAGTTGCTCCATGAATTCCCGTAAATAATGACAACAAATTATGTAGTTCCGCTTTGATTGTAACTTACGTTGACAAATGACAATGTCACTGGCACCTTTGTGAGTCTGTCCACTGTCGAGTTGTTTCCTACCTAATTTTGCTAGCTTTTAGATGGTCTTGACCATGAAAAGGCTGCAAGTTGAAAAGCAAGCCGGTCCTCGTAGTGATTGTTATTATGTCCTCAAGGACCCAAATGTACAAAACAAGCAAACAAGCGTGTATATATTATAATGATAACTGTTACTTATCTAGTAATCCCTAGAACAGAAAAACGCGCAAGACGACGTGTCCCGCGAATTCGGAAACGATTATGTATTTCCCGTCACTCTCGGCAATCGAGCCCATGGCCTCGACAGCCAACCACAGTCCAGTTGTTGCTTACGATGATCTTCCTTACTCCCGGTATGTGAAACTGGAGGAATGCTTGTCTAAGATAAACTCGACGAGAAATATTTCGGAGGATCAGAAGTATAAGCCTTTGATATGCATTTGTTTCCAGATGGTAGCTTACAATTTCAATACCGTAGGTACCCCAGTATGTGACTGTGGTTACTGTCCCACGTGATTCCACGAAATTGCAGCTTTAGAACTAGGAATAGAAATTATAAATGATGCTCGGAAATATCTCGCTAGTCATGGGGCGCGTAGCTTCTAGAATTGTACATCCTGGATCTACTACCACTCTGAGTTCTTTTGGCAACTATTCCAGAAGCAAAAAAACAGGCAGACGTTTGCGGTTTTGTTAATTTTTTGCTTATCGTTTTCGGTAATCTGTCTGCATAATGGGCAAATAGAGGAAAATCTGGATAAGGTTACGGAAGAACATTTAAGGCAGCATCGCCGGGACTTCCTTTGCTATGGGAATGGATGTTCGCAACGGTGCAAGCTACAGTTTGAGGTACCTGACGTAAACGGTGATGCCAAGCGGAGTTTACTTCACAGAATCCAGGTTACTAATTGTAAATGACATTACAAACTAGCGGCGGAACTGAAAAGAACTGAAGAATGTTTCCACAGGCGTCGGTTAGGGATCCTTCTACAAACAAATCTACTCATCGTACCCAGGGCAAAGACGGCGGGACAACAGCCGATCTCGTGATATCCCTATATTACCGATAAGTAAGAAAGAGCATAAATAGGTGCACTAAAATTGCCAGTGATATTTTGCAATTGTTATCGCAATGTGAGGGTCTCAAGGTCAGAGTCGAAGGTTTGTACTAGAAGTTACGCTAGTGGAAAGCAAGTAACTGTATATTTTAGAATATTAACTATGAGGACACACTGGTCCTCTAAGTGCATTCCTGCACCCCCGTCCGAGCCTCTACAACCCATGAAAACTTTTAGAATCGATAACAAAACAAGCCAATAAAAATGAATGCATTACAAAGAACCAATCAACCAAAAGCAAAGCACCCGAGCATCCGAGCGGAAGGAACGTAGCCTTGGAGTCCGAGATCCGAGGACTGCTCCGGCGGAGGTCGCCGATGGGGTACGAGACACTTAGGACGTGATACTCAGGGGTTCGTCCTAACAGTGCAAATATATATGTTCATCCAAACCAAAATGCGAAGCATGTCATTGATGACAAAGCTCAGGCCTACCTGTCCGATATAAGCTCGCAAGCGCTGTACGACGCGGAATGACTGGCCTTCGCGGAACTTAACATGGAAGTCTGTATCTGGCCTGTGAATGTCTCTTCATTGTGAAGATAGAACGTATCGAGTGATTACTCCAACACCGGGCGCACAATTTGTATGCCAAGCCCGCCTACCAGCCATCGCAAAAGCTATTCGTCATTCCTTTATAGACTTGTACATATATCTACACGAAGCCCATCTATCCTACTACCAGTACCACTCGAATACTCCTGCTACTTCCTTAGAATAAAGCAATTCCGACATTGTGAGAACCGCATAATTGAAACTCCGTAATGTCGCGATGCTTGGTCTTAGGACTACGTCGGATATGGTATAATTACGCTTTGGATATTCAGTGGTTGAGCGTTGGCAAAAACTGAATTGGCAAAAGCCCAATATCCGGAGAATTGAGCCTGTCTAGTTTCGAACATTCTCAGCACTGTACCTGCAGTGGAGATTCATGGGGCAGCTACCGACTATTCCTCTTTGGGACTAGCGTAAGTAGATATCCGTACCCAAATGCCAGCAGAGGTACCAGAGTTACCCTCCTCAATTGAAGCTGTATCAAATTACAACCCAGAATCAAGGTCGACTTAAAACCGTCTATCATTCATCTCACTTTATGCACATATGTGGGCTGTATATCATGCTTACATCAGTGACCGTATGTCTCCCCACATTGCCTCAAAATCGGCATTGTTTGCAGTACCATCACCAAATTCATCATAAAAAAAGTCTTCACCGTCTCCGGAACTCGCGTTTTCCTCTGCCATTTGCACGTCTGCCCTGCTTTCATTTTCGCCAACAAGTTGTGACTGATTGTTCAATATTTGGGGCACTTACGCCTGTTGTGGCCGGCCTGTGACAAGATCCACATCGTCTCACTTTCGCCATTTGGTCAGCGGCGTGCTGGACGATCTCAGCTGATGTTTGAAGCCTTCGTGTGCCCTTCGGTTGGCCTTTTTTTGTAGGAAGCTCAACTGAGGGATCTTTAAGGACCGCGAGTGTGCCAGGATCAACATGTTGCCACGGGATGTTGAGAGGAGGGAATACTGAGTGCACTCTCCAGCGAGGATGAATATCCGTGATGTCAAGGAGCACGCCGAGCTGGATCCGATGGGAGCATGGCAATAGGTAACGGCTCTGAGTTGCACAGCTGCAATTGTTGGTTGATTCATCGCCTTGACGACGCAGTTTCTTGACGACTTCTGAATAGACCAGCTCCAATGCATATCTGGATATAGCCGTACACAAGTTTGACATCTCGGGTTGGTTACGAATTTCTACCCTCACAATCAAGTTTTGGTTCGAGCCGAGGATGTTGCTGAACGAGCCTCGCCTCTAACGTTAATCTTGTTGCCTGCAGTATAGAGGGTCCCGGAAGACGAGGTTAATGCGCCTTTCATCGCACCGTGACTTCCTTCAGCGCGCGAAGTAGTGTTAATTCCCAAGTTCACATTCTTGCAAATATGAATTTCCGCCCAGCGCTCTCGCTGCCATCTGCCCACCATTGATCAAGGAAGTAGTGCCCACCATTGATCAAGGAAGTAGTTAACAGCTTCAGTGGGGTAGTCGTTCTTGAGCTGATCCAACTGTTCCTCCTGGTCTCCAACGTCGGTCGAGCTCGCGATTGCATTAATACACTTCATGAAGCTGTCGAACTCATCAATTTTCAAAAATACTTTCGACAGTTTTTCAGGATGTTCTGCTCGATATGCCACCGGCAAAGCTGGTTGACAGAGGTCGGGACACCTGTGACAAGGCTCTCATTTACATCCGCTAGTAGATATTCAGCTATCTTATTCCAATTATCCAACTGGAGGAAGCCATTACTAGACTGCAATCGGAGACAGGCATTCAGAAGATCAGAGGTACCAGATAAATTATGTTTTCAGATAGTAGCCGGCAGTCTGCGATATTTTAGATCCCCTCCTTGCCATCCAATAGTCTCACCGAGACGGTGACTGTCGTGACTTGTCCCAATAGTCTCCTCGAAGTTGCTGCATACAGTCCTAGCCCCAGTCCAGCCAGTCCCGTTACATGGGCCCATCCAGACCGGCAATGCTCGATCGTTTCACTGGGAACGCGGAAAAGAAGTCCACTATGGCGTCTTCTGTACCTCTCAGAGGATTGGTACCGTGGAGGAGGTCGCGCAGGCTATCCTATTTGTCGCGTGATCAGGCGTGCTGGTTCTGTCGATGGTGGCAGGCCATCAGCTTAACCACACCCTAATGGAACGGGGGCAAGCGAAAACTAGTGGACAGCGAGGGAATCTGCATAAGTCGAGATGTCACGGTTGTAAATAATCTAAAGATATGAAGATTGCTTGTTATAGAGTACATTTTAAATGTCCAGATATTAAGGGTGTTGTGATGCTAACTCTCGGTGAGGGTCTTGTGACCTCGTCGAGTATACATTACATCATTGGTTGTGGCCCAATTTCCTCCAAGACAGATGCAGTGCACTAATTTTGGGCCAGTCCAGCGCCTAATAAACACCTATATCCGGCGTTGTAATGTATGCAATGTACGCCTTCCTTCTGGGCAGCTAACCCTTTCGTGTTGTGGCGTTGAGACCTTGAGTGCACCTACCAGTTGTTCCCCTTATAACAATTGAAAGCGTCAATGTATTTGAAGAGCTGCGGTTCGGCTGGTCCACGTCTGGAGGAACAGAATGAATTTGATGGAGAAAAGGCGGCTGCGGTGGTGGAGGAATATAACTAAGAATACAAGTAGTTAGTATAAGCGTAAACGGCAAAATTATATTGTAAATGGGAATCCGCACGGATAATATCCAGACCTATTTTTCCTTGTCCTTATCCGTATCCAGGTAAACTATCTCTGGATTCCCATCACTGAAGTCCATCAAATACATCAATACCGTAGGACAACAGCTCCTGTCGGCCAATAGAAATCTCCGAGCTAGGCACATGTGAGGGAACGACATCAAGGAGCAGATCGATCGGCAGAATCAGCGGATCGCCAGTGACTTGCTGAGTGCTGTTGTCATATGTCACCAGTTGTACCTTCTCTGGGACAAGGAGGCTCCCAGATCGAGTCCTTCTTGGTAGAGGAGATGTAGCATGCTGCCATCGCTCCATCGTCAGAGTCCCTGCTGCTATATTAAGAAAAATGAGTAGAACTACTTCCGTTTCTCCATTGGTTTTCTGCAGCCACACCCTTGCATCATTCCTGAGTTGAAGCAATGACTGAGATACTCCAACTTCCACAACAAAAGATGGGAATCGACCTGGACCTTTTCTTGTCCGAGGTTTGTAGGCAGCATCCGGCTCCTTACAGAGCTCATTTGAGAAATGATATCTTCCGGAACCTGTAGGAACGAATATGTTTCTTGGAAATCCCAGTCTTAATCGTTCTCCAAGAAATATTTCTTCAAAAATCACCTTTGCCACTTCGTGAGGGATTCCAGGCATCAATTTAATAATCGCCGTCTTGTTCTCTTCATCAAGGAGCACCCTGAATCCCGGTAGCTCTCTTCGTAAACCAGAGCTCTCCAACTTCATCAGATAATCTTCGGTGAGGTTTAGGATGGCGAGATACTGTGGTCCTTTTCCACTAACAAGAGCAGCAAGCCTTTCTTCAAGGAAACCTTTAAGATTGTCGAAGTTCGTAAATTCATGTCGTGATGGATGCGATACATGATAGGTACGCATCAGATTGCAGAAGCCTTCATCTGAGGGGGTTGGACTTGGAGTCGCCAGCATTTTTGCACAACTTATGGATGACAACATGTCTCGAGAAGATGAAATGAGAGACTCATGAGGTGAATATGAAATAAATTAATAAGGACGTGATGGATGGTGGACGAGAGACCGCGGCTTAGTTGATCGATAGAGGAAGACCTAATGAGCTAGAAAGGGGAGATTTTCAGTGAGTGCGAGCGTTCAAGTGAGCCCTAGCCCTTGTGACTGTCACTAGCGCGCCAACCATCAGCGGCCTAAGAGAACCAAATCTGGCGCCCCGCTAACTGAACTATGGTTTACTATTGTTAAAGACACCCAAACATGAGAAGGTTAGGGTTATCTAATTTAGGCGTCAGGAATGCACACTTTAGACGGCCGACCAGACCCCGGGCGTGACCCCTTAAAGCAAAAAAAAAAAATAACGCCCTGCTCCACAAGGGAAGATACAAGCCTCAGCGCACAGCCAACCGCCCTTGGTGCCGAGTAGCAACAGCCCCGAATGGCCTTCAAGGACTATCAGCTGTGTATATATATATATATATATGACGGTCCCGGGCTCCAGTCGGTTCGGGGTGGAGGTATAAACTGATTTTTTTGTGCTGCTGGGAAGGAACACGACCCTTACCCTCGACATACTGGAGGGAGCTTATGAACGGTACCACATTGAACATTGAACTCTGCTAGAGTACTATTCCATATGTAGTCTAGTCCTCAACTCTCCTATTGACGCGTAAATACCCTTGCCCTTGTTTACGAATTCTCTAGTTTTACATTTACACGCTGGGGGTCTTGAAATTTCGGCAGTCCACAGTCAGTTTTATAAATGACGGGCATGCCTAGGGTTGAATGCATTTTACGGTTACCACCCCAAATCCTCTGAGATATCATTGACCACAATATATTGTAGTTACTATATACTGTAAACATGATGTAAACATGTAAAATCCGCAATGCAAGAAACAAAGCAAATCCCATACCGACAGAAAAATAAACACAAATCACGCCAAAACCAGTCCATTCCGTGCACACCAAATATTATACCGATAACATTACCCCGTGACCAAAAACCAAGGGTTACAGTAAACCACCGCTACCATATAGTCAGCTAAACCTACTCGATAAAGCCCACCCGCTGAGGCGTGGGCTCGTCTTCGTCTTGTCCAGAGACAGACTCCGCGTTCCTATCTTGCGTCTGGGATTCGACGAGCAGTGCTTGCGCAACCTGATTCTCACTCGCGAGCTCGTTCAGGAACTTATATTGCTCGCCACGGGAGAAATAACAAGGTCTGGCGCGTTCGGACTCGTTGGCATTCATAAAAGTCTTGACAACATTTTCGGTCACTAAGACGTACTTCGTACTAGACTCTGGCAATTCGTAGTTCACGTTAAGGAGTAGGCGTGCCATGATGCCTTTCAATCCACGAGCACCCGTACCTTGCTCCAACGCACTTTTGGCGAGCGCCTGCAGTGCGGGCGAAGTAAACTTCAACTCTACCCCAAACATCTTGAATGAATGCTCGTACTGCTTCATAATAGAGTTCTTGGGCTCCGTAATAATTCGCAACATATCTGCCTCTGAGAGGGGCAGTAGCGGTGAGATATGTGGGATTCGGCCAACGAGCTCTGGAATCATGCCGTACTTGGTTAGATCCTGAACTTCGACGTAATTAAGCACATGCGCGTTCGACGGCATGAAAAATTTGCCCATATCCGAAGTACCGGGAACGGCTTTGAATCCAATTGCCTGCAAATAATGTATTAGCATCTATCTTCAGGCAACGAATACTCTTCAAGGACCTACATGCTTATCCGACACCCGCTCTTCAATAATATTCTCTAGTCCGACAAATGCACCTGATAAGACGAAGAGGATGTTATTCGTATTAACTGTATACGACTCCTTTGTTTGGCCAGCTGTGCCTGACTTGCGAGTTACCGTCACGGTCGATCCTTCAAGCATCTGCAGTAGCGCCTGCTGAACACCCTATATCGAAGCTCTTTAGTACATCCCCTTGTAATCAAAAATCACACCAACATGTACATACCTCACCGGAGATATCCTTGGTCGATGAGAATCCCACCCGAGCTGGTTTAGCGAGCTTATCGCACTCGTCCAGGACGACGATTCCGAACTCGGCCTTCTCGACATCGTAGTCCGCGCTCGCAAGTAGGCGTTGAATACAGATATCCACATCGTCACCGATATATCCAGCTTGAGTCAGCGAAGTACAGTCGACCATTGCAAACGGCACGCCTAACACCTTGGCGACAGTCTGCATGAGCAAGGTCTTTCCGCTACCCGTCGGTCCAAGAAGTAATACGTTGGTCTTCTCCAACACCGGCGTATCGTCCTCCTCCGCCTCCGCAACTATCATGCATTAGCGCATCGTGCAGTCCTCTAGTACCATCGATACTCACCGAAGAACGCCTTGGACTGTATAGGCTGTACTGACTCATCCGGAATATCTTCGATAATAGCATCACTGCGTAGCCTGCTATCGAAATCCTTCCGCATTCTCCTTTTGCGATCTTCTAAGTTCTGCGCACGCAAGTAGTGGTTATACACAGCAACAGAAATCACCATCTTTGCGTGCTCCTGTCCAATTACGTAGTTGTCAAGATACGCCTTAATCGCACGTGGGCTCAAATGCTGCTGGTTGCTGTATGTAAAGATCGGCACGGTGGACGCTCTCCGGAAAAGTGGGCCAGAAGGACGCCCGCCCGTCATGTACGAGCTCGAAAATCCTTCGCCATTAGAATCTCGCGAAGACGAGTGTCGACGAAACGCCCAGATCGAGGTAGTCCTAAGCGATCCGGAAGAGATGAGGCGCGATCCGGCGGGTGAACGCAGGCGCCCCGGACCAATGAATGCGCAGGCTGGACGCAGCCGCGAGAGTGCCATATTTCGCTGCTATTTGATCTCTTAATTTGGAAGTGTGAACGGTACGAATGAGATGAATTATGGGTATAACAATGAGCAATGGTCGGGAGCGCGTTGATTGATTCACGATGATGATATGGGCGCGGCTGGGAGTTTGTCGTCACAAACTGGGTTTGGGTAGGACCCATTTCAAAGCAGAGCACGCGCCGGCCATATAAGCGGTTGCTCCAGTCGGGAATGGAATGAGATGGCTTGTATTCATTGAACCTTAGTGCCATCACCTACGAATTTTTGCCATTGAAATCCAGAGAAGACTTCATGGAAAATATCTCTAGCTAAATCATATTTATAGCAATCGCACAAACAACATTAAATAAACTCTTTTGTTCAAAAATTACAAAATACTGTTAAAATCGTTTGACATATCGCTCCACTCTTTATAAACCAACGCATAATTATGCTTTGCCATATTATCCCCGATCGCTTAAGCGGCCTCAGCAGCCATCTTCTCACCCTTGGCAATGACATCCTCAATGCCACCAACCATATAGAAAGCTGCCTCAGGAAGGTGGTCATGCTTGCCCTCGAGAATCTCCTTGAAAGACTTGACGGTATCCTTCAAAGGAACGAGACGACCCTCGATACCAGTGAAGACATGGGCGACAGTGAAAGGCTGGGACAGGAATCGCTGGATCTTTCGCGCACGCTCGACAATGAGCTTGTCACTTTCCGACAACTCATCCATACCCAAGATAGCAATGATATCCTGGAGCGACTTGTAGGCCTGGAGCGTCTGCTGGACCTGAGTGGCAACGTAGTAATGCTCCTCACCGACAACGGAGGCATCGAGCAGACGTGATTTCGAGTCAAGAGGGTCGACGGCGGGGTAGATACCCAACTCAGAGATACCTCGGGACAAGACAGTAGTGGCGTCCAAGTGAGCGAAGGTAGTAGCGGGCGCAGGGTCAGTCAAATCGTCAGCAGGAACATAAACGGCCTGGACGGAAGTAACGGAACCCTTTCGGGTGGTAGTGATACGCTCCTGTAACAGACCCATATCAGTGGCAAGAGTGGGCTGATATCCGACGGCAGAGGGGATACGACCCAAAAGGGCAGACACCTCGGAACCGGCCTGGGTGAAACGGAAAATGTTGTCAATGAAGAGTAACACGTCCTGTCCCTCCTCGTCACGGAAGTACTCAGCGACGGTCAAACCGGTAAGAGCGACACGGGCACGAGCACCAGGAGGCTCATTCATCTGACCGAAGACGAGAGACACCTTGGACTCGCCCTCGAGATTAATGACACCGGTCTCAATCATCTCACGGTACAAATCATTACCTTCACGGGTCCGCTCACCGACACCAGTGAATACGGAGAAACCACCGTGAGCCTTGGCGATGTTGTTAATGAGCTCCTGAATGAAGACAGTCTTACCGACACCTGCACCACCAAAGAGACCAATTTTACCTCCACGTGCATAGGGGGCAAGCAAGTCGACGACCTTGATACCAGTCTCTAGAACCTCGGCCGCAGTCGATTGGTCAACGAACTCTGGGGGCTCGGCGTGAATAGGGAGGTACTTGGTAGCCTTGATAGGTCCACGCTCATCAATGGGCTCACCAATGACCTAAATCTATTAACCTATATTCATCCATTATTCAGAAACGCACATACATTGATAATTCGGCCAAGAGTTCCTCGGCCAACAGGGATGGTGATGGGGGCGCCAGTGTCGAGAACCTTCTGGCCACGGACGAGACCTTCAGTACCGTCCATAGCAATCGTGCGGACAGTGTTCTCACCAAGGTGCTGTGCAACTTCGAGAATCAAACGGTCACCGGTAACGTCCTGGACCTCGAGTGCGTTCAAAATCTACACGCTGCAGCATCAGCTGAATTATTCTATAATCAATCCAGTTAAAAGAGGCTGACATACGGCCGGTAGGTTGTCCTGATCGAACTGAACGTCGACGACAGCACCGATAACGGATCTAGCCAATTCGTTAGCGACGCTAATTCTTCCCGATTGATACTTTCCCAAGAGCCATTCCACAACGATCGAGAGAGCAACACGTATACCGCTGCATAGCAACATAATACAACATTATCCATTCCATGTTAAGTGCCGTGTGGATCGGATTAAATCGCATCGCGACCCCAGACACCACTAAAAAAATCCCGACAAGTTCGCAAGAAATTGACGATCCCACACAACCCAATTCATCAGCAAACACAACAATCCATCTCTTTTCGTTATATTGCTATGCTGATTTTTGTTGCTCGTCTCGCAGATGGTAGCGTAGAAGGGGAACCGGAAGTGACCTACCGAATGGAGCCGGTGGTAGTGGCCTCCGTCGCAAGACCCCGGAAGGACAACTTGCTCGACGTGGGCACGGCATTGAAGAAGCGGTTATTCGCCCGGGCAGCACGGAAAGCCACGTTCGACAGACGGGGGATGAGACGAGGAACAGGCATTGTTGAGCCAACGTAGAGTGGAGAGATACTGGGCGAGAAGGCGAAGAGGGGGAAAATGCAGCGAGAAGAGGACAGAAGTGTATGTCTCGCCGGCCCGGCCCAACCAGCCAACCGTAGGCGGTCCTCGCACGAACGCAGTCCTCGTCCCGGAAACCCTACCCTGCATTCGATGCCCACAAATTTTCTTCGATGCCGCGGCCATACAACGCTTGCGCCTCATTCACATTTGGGGTTCCGCATTTATGTACTTAGCTTCGCAACCGTCCCTGGCCCTGACCAATCAGCTGTGACAGCCACACAGGTTATCCCGAGGAGGAACACTCACGAATTGTTCGCACTTCTGCCGTACTCCCAAAAATGTCATGGTATTTACGCACTCAATTGCGCCAGCAATGGCGGCAGCTTATAATGCACACAGGATGTTTCGAGGTTCATCGCGTCGCAATTGAAGAACTGCGCAACTGTAAATCACAGACTCCGATACACTGCAGAGGTATACTGTAACAAAGGATTTTTTGGTTTATGTATATATTATGCTAATGTTGAGGAGTCGGCGGATGGAGTTAGTAAATTTAGGGAATATGGATTTGTTGCGCTTAGTTTGTAGATCTAGTTTATAGGATTATGCAATGCCTCGATATGCCTATATGATGGAAGTGAACGATCTCGATTACTCATTTGGTGACGTATTTCGGAGAATTAGCGCAGCTAGTTTATGCATTAGTAAGTATATGTAAGTTACACTATGCCTTGTCCTTTGCCAAGGCCACACTGCATCCGCGAGGATTGTGCCCTCGCGATTCTCCTCGGCAACAGATAACCCTTGCCCCAGGAACTGTCTGGCAACATTCGTGGGACGTCGGAACGGCTTCACGGTCACGGTCGGGGATTGTCCCTGACAGAATTGCGCGCTACCCCACAAGCAGGGTAATTATCCTTTTCAAGGGCATTTTTCCGTGCAGGGTTTTTACACAGGCTTTACGTGCAATGATGACGCAGAGGTTACATGGCGGCTGTGATGCCGAACTTAAGGAAACGCGACTAAACGAATTGCGAGGATCAGTGCTGGCGATGCGCTCTATTCAAGGAGAGAACAGGCCGTGTGCTTGTTGCCTGCTTCACGGTCGAATGCGCTCATGTGACAGCGTAAAATGGTGGTCAAATGTCTGCAGAGTTACCCTATCCCGATGCCCTCTTCTGTTGCGTCCCGTGTGGTATGATACGACACACTTTGTTATCTACCCCTCAATTGGCACGGCTGTCATATAGTGTTTGTTTTTCATTAATTAGTTCACCTGTCCTAGATCAGGAGACTCGCACCAGTCAAACTCATGCGGCGCAACGTACGCTCGCTTGTCTTTGCACTGTCACGCGTTCACGCGTCAGTAGTTGCTGCCGAACGCGTTGACTCGCCACGCATTATTATTAGTATTATTAACAATGGCCCAGCTGATATAGGATTCTGGAAACGGCGTCTTTTCGATTCTCAGAGGTTTGCCATCAAGCTGTTGGCGTCATCGGGGATCAGTGCTCGGATACTCTCGGCTGCAAGTCGCCCTTCACGTTCGCCGTGTAACACAATCACGTTCGGACGGAGATTCGCGCCGAAAACAAACCTCGGCTATTTCATGCAATTAATAATTAATTAATGTTTTACATTCGGGCCGATGGCTGTCTTGCCAAGACCCTGGGGTCGCACAGATCGGATGCTGTTGGGCGCTCGCCGACGCGTCCGTCGCAGCGTTTCCAGAACGCGTCAACA